>JABXWE010103457.1:0-13036 GCA_014611495.1 Limonius californicus | reverse complement strand
TTTTCCCGGCGCAGTGGAAGATTGCTCAGATTAATCTAATCCTTAAGCCTGGCAAACCACCCAACGAAACTAAATCATACAGACCCATCAGTCTATTACCTGTAATTTCTAAAGTGTTCTAAAAGCTTTTCATGAAACGTGTTACGCCCATTTTGCTTGAAGACCAATTGATTCCTGACCACCAGTTTGGCTTCCGCAATAAACATTCCACCATCGAACAAGTTCATCGCATAGTAGATACCATAAACACTGCATTCGAAGAAAAAAGCTATTGTTCTGCTGTATTTCTCGACGTAAGCCAAGCCTTCGATAAAGTGTGGCATGAAGGTCTGCTTTACAAGATAAAAACAACTCTTCCCCATCCGTACTAGGCTATTTTAAAATCGTACCTAGAAGAACGTTACTTTCAGGTAAAGCTCGAGGGAGAAATAACGGACCTTCACCCTATTAAATCGGAGGTGCCACAAGGGAGTGTTATGGGCCCACCACTGTACCTACTATATACTGCAGATCTTCCAACAAACAACAACATAATCACTGCAACGTTTGCCGATGATACGGCAATTCTAGCTACAGATCGGGATCCGGTGGCAGCTGTTCAACTTGTGCAACAAAGCTTATATCAAGTGCAAAGTTGGTTCAAGAAGTGGCGCATAAAAACTAATGACTTAAAATCCGTTCATGTAACTTTTACAAAATGTAGAAGTGTCGCGCCAAGTGTATATGTAAACGGGCAGCCTCTACCACAAGCAGACAGTGTAACGTACCTTGGTATCCACCTGGATAAGACCCTAACTTGGAAAACTCATACATGGACAAAGCGAAAACAACTAGGCATCACATTCAGAAAATATTACTGGCTGCTAAAACGTGACTCTCAACATTCGCTACGAAATAAGTTGTTACTCTACGAAGCTATACTTAAACCCATTTGGTCGTATGGTATCCAGTTATGGGGCTCCGCATCCAGCTCAAATATAGAAATCCTGGAGCGATTTCAATCTAAAACGCTTCGCGTAATAGCCAATGCACCGTACTACGTTCCCAACGCAGAAATTCGCAACGATCTAAAAGTGCCTTCGGTAAAAGAAGAGGTAGCAAGATTCAGTGAAAAATATCTTCAAAAACTAGAGCTACATACCAACCATCTAGCTTTAAATCTTCTCGACAACAGTGTTCAAGTGCGCAGACTTAAACGCTTTAATCTGTTAGACTTACCTCATCGCTTTGGTGTGTTATACACCGTACTTAGATATATATACACACACACATATATATATATTGTTGTGATATTTACGGAACTAATTATACACCTTAATAGGTAAACTCTTATTCTATACGTGTCTTAAGCCATTTATGCTATTTGTGCAAAGAGTTTGAATTGTAATGTCAAGTTTACAGCAGTATCGAGTTGATCATGTCATTTATGATGGTGGAATTTTAACATCTTAGATTCTGTCTGTGGGACTTCCCTATTAAGGATGAAGCCTTCCTGGTAGAATTTCAGTCTTATACAGGTGGTATGTGTTTCCAACATGAAAAGGGTGAGCGTACATCCTGAAATTTGCGAAGTATTAGGACTTTTTATAACAATGTAATCTAAAATAGGTTGTATATGTGATATTTCGTACTTAGATGTAAATAATATGTGACAATAACTGTTATGATGGTTTGGTGGTGACTTAAGCAAGCTTTTGG
This sequence comes from Limonius californicus, assembly GCA_014611495.1. Classification (NCBI taxonomy): domain Eukaryota; kingdom Metazoa; phylum Arthropoda; class Insecta; order Coleoptera; family Elateridae; genus Limonius; species Limonius californicus. The sequence goes on along the minus strand of JABXWE010103457.1, from coordinate 11,338 downwards.
GTGTAGTTTGCCCTGTAATTAATTGAAATTTGATTGGAGTTTGAACGTTGCAATGTGCTAAGATTGGCATTGGTAAATTTCATGGTTTATTGTAATACAATGAGAATTTATGCTATGGAATTATGGACTAAGTGAATTGAGCAGTGTTTGTGAATAGATTTGTAACATTTGCTATTTGTTATTATGTTTTTTATAAACAAATTTAATTTTGTCTATATGCTAATTTGTTATTACTTAACACAAATGGGTCATGTGAGATCTTAAAATGAAGGAAAAATGATAAGCATTCTGGATTTGTAATTTGTTATTAGCATAGGATTTGCATAAAATAATTATTTAGATAATTAGATTTTGTGTTAAATTTGGTAAATTGGTTCTATACTGTGATTGGCTAGAATTTTTATAGTTTAGAAACAATGTTGTGAGATAGAGCTCCCTGACAGAAAAAAAAAAGTTGAAAAGCTTTTTGTTTAATAAATAAATAAACGGAAGTTTGTTTTTTGAACAGGGAGCAAGCAGAAGTATTGTCGCTTGGCTCTCAGAAATGTTAAAGAAATCTAATTTAAACCTGTATAAATGTTCATAAATACCGTTAATTAACTTTGTTTATGTGTTGGTGTAAGTACCCCAGTGTTTTATTTACCGGAAACTTTGAAGATTTGTGGTAAATCAGCGAAAATTCCAAGTTTGGTCCTATTTGGAATACTGGCGTTCATCGTAGCGAAATTGTTTTCCGATAGTCGAGTCTCTTCAGTTCTAAAACGTCAGGTGGGAATTTTGAGGTTAGATTTACGGATCGAAAATCAATATAGAAAACTAACAACAATTCTTTCAAATCTGGATCATTGATAAAAGAATGGCTGCTTACCTGCAGTAATTACTGTTGTGTTTGAGAAGCTGATCAGCGCTTGTGGCACAGAAAATTTGTTTACTTGAAGCAAAGATCTTTCTTCCATCACCTTACATCAAATTGTGTACGTGCGGCCTTGGACACAGCAGGAGAGCTGCTGATGCGCAGTGTCTAGCAATTCTTCACCGGGAGCGTATATGTAAACAGGTGGTAAATTTAATTTGACTTAAATGAACGGTTTAACCTTGTTCGATTAAAAAAAAAATGCGTTTTATTCTTATGTAAACTATGGCTTACCGTTATATATTTTTGTGTTGGAAGTGATATGTTGTATTATGAGTTCATATGTTGAACATATCGCCTGTTTTGTTATATGTTTCCCTTTTGATAGCTAGAGTCCTACCGACAAAATATTTATTTCCTTATTTGATTATTTTCGCAGTTCCCTGAGATTACTTTGAACCATAGAAGGTAAGTGGTTGTCTCAATTTCAAATAATTGCTGTGAATTTGATCTAACAATTTATGTGTTTGTACCGGGCGAGTAACAAATGTTTCAAGAGTGTACCTAGAACAGGTATTATTTATTTATGATAATTATTTTTTTTATTATTTGGGGTCCAATAATTAAAGGTTACCATATCAACGGGCATAGCACAGCAATATATATACATATATAAACAGATATATCTTTATCAATAGTTAATAAAAAATCTAAACAATAGGCAAAATATATACTGTATCCAAACAATGATTTAGCCAAAATTTTAAATGTTTATATCTCACCGTTCTCAAGCTCTACTAAAAATCAGTTTTTGAACAGTAACTCAAACTGTTAGCGTTATTCTTCGTGAAATAATCGTTGATATCACTTCTTTAACATTTTGTACGTACACCAGAAGTACCCTGTATAAGTTCAGCTACATGCTTTATGAGGAAGACAATAAAACATTTCAGGTACACTTGACCCTGCACTTGGGTTTTTTAATAACTCCTTTTTTAATTCACGCTTTAAAAAATGACATAGACACATAGAATAAAATATTAGCCTGTATAGGACAGAAGCAGCTACTATGATATGGACGCACGAGAGGAATAGGAGAAGAGAGACTGCTGCAAACGATATGGAAATGAGTGTCACGAAAGAAAAGAAAACGGGGAAGGCCATAAGAAGTCAGATTAATGTGAGTCATGAAAAAACTGTAAAAACAAGAATTAGAACAACGGAAGATGATTAGAATAATCGTAAGAGGTGAAAAACGCTATACGAGAAACGGCATACAAGGCTGTAAAAATATCGCTTGTATATAAAAAATGATACAGAAGTCATGCTTAACACTTAAACTTTTCCAAAGCAGCTGCCACTACAGTAGAGTTTCCATCAGCTAACGAAAACATTTAACATAATATAAATATTTTCCAAAATTGGGGTATAGGTACATTTCAATAATATATTGAAACCGCATAAAACCGATTCGCATAGTGCCAAGTTGTGATAAAATAATAAATAATCTTGAGCTACTATTTGTGTAACTTTTTCTTGGTATCACAACTGCAGGTTCATGACCTCACATAATCAAATAATTCTTATGAATAAATATTCAACATGTTTTCTCCACCCACGGCATTCAATATCAAATAAAAGTATTTTAACAGGAAGGACTGATTTCATTTTTAATTTACAATAATATAACTGCACGACAAGCTAAATTAATGAAACCGTACGCCATTTCAAATAAACTATTTTCTTGAAAAGGTTTATTAAACAAAGTGCTTTCAATTTTATGGCTTACCAGAAAAGGAAAGACATTACTTAACGTTTAAGATTTTATACATAATATTAAAATTAATGGTGCTTAAGTTTCACTTTTATTTAAGACAATACATGAATTTAGTTTTAAAGAACGTTTGATACTTGTACCAAATATTACTTAAGTATCTATTTCAAGAAGATGTTCGATTTTATTTTACATATTCCATTTTATTAATCAAAAGAGCAAAATTTACGTACGCTTAAAACTTAGAAGATTCTGTCGGCAGGAAACTGACAACTAAAAGACATTTTCAACCACTTCTCTCCTGAATATGAAGTCATATCCCGGGACAATAACTGAACTAGTTCATTACTATTCTCAAGAACTTATTTTATAAATGTTACCTTGTATAATAACCTTGTTTTTACGATGTTGACTATTTATAGACAAACCAAAACTTGGAAGAATATAACCCTTCGTACTATGACGTTGTATTGGGTTGTTATCATAATAAACACAGTTGTAGGATGTCTTTTTTCGTAGAGGCGGTGCATGTGGACGAGTGCTGTATTCCATTAAAACGCTTTTCAACACGGAGGTAAATCACGTGTACAAACAAATGATCATTTTAATATTATTAAGTAGGTAGTTGAAAATACATATTCCTGTGTTTTTAAAAATATGACATCTGTTAATTCTAGGAGAACTGATAACATATTAACAATAGAGCACCTTCTAAAAACAGTAACTGTTCACAAAATGATATCGGTTTCTTAATTAAAATACATATTTAAAATAATACATAACACATGATAGATATCAACTAATATCAACAGTATTTAGTTGACATTTAATGACGAAATGAAATATTAACAGTAATGCTTAAATAATGTTCTAATCATAAATTGCAATGCATCACGTGAATCAAACAGAATAGTACTTTCATTAAATACGAAACTATAACTTTTTAAAGATGTTATAAAAAATATCAATGAGAGAAATATAACAGAAAACTTACAGTTGCAGTAAAGTATCAGCAAAATATTTACAGTTTTCCATGAAAACCACATACTCGAACAATTTGAAGAGACGTATCATACGTAAACTATGTTATAAAGTTGCAATGCCAGTGCTTTACTGTTTCAAACGTATGCTAAAATTCAAGTTGGCCAACGTGAAGAAATAATAGATACAGCCTCAAATAAGAAATGAAACATCGGCTTATCACAGTCGTCGCGCACGCGTTTACAAATCCGCAACTCTGTTTACGGACTAATTGAACAGAATATTGCACCCCCTTAGATAAAGGGTGCAATACAATAAATACTATACAAAATTTGGTGATCCTGAGGTATTTTATTAAAATTACGATGTGTTTAATAGAAACCCACCTTTGCTTTTTAAAAAATGTATTCAACAATTTAATTACAAATAATTACCGCCACAGTTAAGGCATTTATCCCATTGTTTTACTAACAGACGTATACCCTGCTTAAAGAATTATTGTGGCTGTTGATTGAAGAAGTCTTCGACATACTACCTGTAATTCTGCGTCAGACTCAAAATGCCGACCTTTTAACGCCTTTTTTAGCGGTCCAAAAATATGGAAATCCCAAGGAGATACTAGATAGATGCCACCAAGTTTCGTCACCAGCAACTATTGACAGAATATAGTCATCACCATTTTGCCCATAGTCTGTAAGGTGTTGCAGAGATAAGCCCATTCGCAATCATTTTGTTTATTAGACAAGAGCCAAGGAATCCATTGCGAACAAACTTTGCCGCAACCCAGATTAGGAACAATACTATGGATAGATCCTACACTCGCACCAACAATTAATGAAATGTCTCTAATGGAAAATCGACGATTTTCTGTTAATTTAGTACACCGTGCACCTGGTCGCCGCTCATCCATAAGCCCCTCTTTTCCATTCTTTAATTTTCGTCACCATTCCTTCACAGTTGGATACCCAATACATGTATTACCATACACCGCTTGTATTCGCGTATGAATCTGTAATGGCTGCACACCCTCAACGCATAAAAATTGTACTTGGACGGATTTTCAACAACAAACGCCATTTCAAAATCGAAGTTTTAAAAGTCAGAATCAAATTCAAACGCCAGAAACTTATTAATGTGTTGCTTACAAACACTATTAACATTAACAAACGTCATTTGAATTATTGCATTTCAAGGCTAAGGCCTGTATGACACGGCACAGAATTTTGTACAAAATTTTGTTCAAAGTTTTCTTCAAAATTTTGTACAAAATTCTGCAAATTATGTATTACACGAACAGAAATTTGTACGAAATTTTGTAAAAATTCTGTCTGTGAGCATGCGCAAATAGGTGCAAATTACGTTGACATCTGTGAGAAAACTGTCAAAATAATCATGTTACTGTAGATAAGGTAGAAATCTATCAAGGTTTAATAATAATTGTTTACTAATAATTGTTTACTTTTGTTTACAGAACCTCGAATGTTGCTTATCTTTTCGTTGCTTGTACTATTTTTGCGTTTTCGGGAAGGTTATTTTGTTTATAAGTTATATTAAGTTTGTGTAGAATGGCTAGCGTTGAGAGATTTTAGGTGGTGCTCTCTATGATCATTGATGAACACTAGAAAGTGCTCGTTTGCGCATCGATATGACGTTGTTTCTGAACAAAATTCTGTAGACTTTAGAGCACGAGCTACAGAATTTTGTATTACATTTTGAACAAAATTTTGCTGTATGACCCGGCATAGAATTTTGCAAAAACACTTTGAACAAAATTTTGTACAAAATTCTGTACCGTTTCATACAGGCCTAAGTTGATCAAATATGGGTTTCAGTTGAACAAGCGTTGTACATTATGTCTGAAGTGTTTATGGAGAATTTGCAAGTTAAATTTGAAAACTGTTCGAAAATTACAGATATTGTCTCAATAGTATTCAGTTATAATATTAAACAAAGTTTATATAAACTCACATTGGTTTTACAAACACTTCTTGAATTAGCTGTCGTCAATATTTGCTTATTAATTTAAATTTAAGTTTTCCTGTTCAAAGTTCGATTAGACTTTTAACATCTTTACTGTGCGTTTGCAAGTAATAAAAATCGAAAAAGGGAGAATAACTAACGGCAAGTGTTAATTTCTGCTTTACCAAGGCCTGGACCTAAACGTTCAGAATTTAATGAAGAAATTTGTATGGCTTTTATTTGCGCTGATACTCCGTTGGCTAAATTAAAGAATGAAGTTCTTTGCAATTTTTTGGAAAAATACAAAAAACAGAATAGTGCTGCTTTTTTCAACGACCCTTTACGTTTGTAGAGAGTGGCTTACTGAGGCCATCTGGAATTTTATATGAAAAAATAGTGGTTTGTAGCGATGAGGACCGCAGATTTTGTATCCAAACATGATACATGTGACTTGTTTAGCACATGGTTTACACCGAGTAGCTGACTTAGCTCGCAATCTTTATTCAAACTTTAACGTGCTGATATCATCAGTGAAAAAGATTTTTCACAAGCACCGAGTCGTGTGCTGAAGTTTCGGGAAGTTGCGGGGGACGTTGCACTTCCGCCAATCATTACAAGATGAGGAACTTGGATCGAAGCTGCTGTATATTATATGCTGAAAACTTTGAAATTCTGAAAAAAGTTGTTAATGAATTCGACTCTGAAGAAGCGCAGGGCATTGAAGAAGTACAGGGTATTCTGAGAAAAAAAAGGTATTCGAGAAGACTTGATTTTTATTCGAGCTAATTTGGCTTGCATTTCAACTGCAATCTCTAAACTAGAAGCGAAGAGATTATCTTTACAAGACAGCATTGAAATAATAGAGGTTAGGAGAAACAACCACAATACTTTTATCAGCTCAATTAATGTGTTACTTAAGCCGTAAAAACAAAACGTGAATGTTGTTCAAGTTTTCATGTCTAAACATCGCGATAAACTACAACTACATACCAACCCCATACTACAACCACTTTTACTACTGAACAACAATGGAAGACTGAAAAGGTGCTGGCCACTGGACCTAAGACAATGAAGTCGAGGTAACGTTGATGAACGTTTTCCTCATCATGCCATCTGTGTATCATGTTATATATGTACACTAAAGACATAACATTAACTTATAGAATGTATCATATTCTGATTGCTGATCAAACATGAAAATAAAAAAATAAAAAATAATTTTTCGCGTAGTTACCAAGCATAAGCAAATGTCAAATATTTGCAGAAACCTACGTTAATTGTGTGATGCCTTTAGTAGGCTCGTTATTATTCACTGCGTAGTTAATCACTTAACTGATATAGCTTCAGCTCCGATGCAAAATAATAAAACAAACTAAAGCTTGTTTAAATATCGTAAGTACCTGCGTAATACTACAACGATTTTCAATTAATTAAATTCATTGGATGTTTGTATTTATATCCAAAATATTATAAAAGTGCTATACATAATACATTCAATAAAGCAGCTGACGTCTAAAATCTTATATATTTGTAATTCCTATAAAACTCTCCAACTTTTCAACATAAAGAAGTTGACAAACTTCAGTATTCGGCATTCAAACTTGAGCTAAGTTTTTCTCATAAATAAGCTTTTGACTAGTGATCACTCTATTCATCCATCATTAGCGACAATTGTGTGGTTTTCAGAAACTGCTGTAATGAGGAAAGACGAGTTCAGCCCACCGCGAGGGTCTATCCAAGTACTAACATACACCATTTCATTTACATTCGTTAACTCTTTGTTTTGCAACCCACATATGAGCTGCTTTCTTTTAAGATCAATTATTCTTCAACGAAGGTTGGATTAAATGATTTAGAGTGAAATAGAAGAACGACAAATAATATGACGAAAGTAATATATCTACAAAATAATTACGGCTCCGTCTTTTAATATCCAATAAAGATCTAATAGTGTTGTTGACCATTTCTTAAATTTAAATTTACATACACAAGTTAACAATGAAATTTTGAAAACATTTCTAGTACGTTCTGCAAAAAGGGAATTTTGTAGAGAATACTCTTAATTGTAAACGAGATAAAAAAAAATCTAATTAGAGATTTGCAATTCACATAAAAAACTCCCTTAATGATGTTCAAACCGCCTTGTTGCATCACTGATAACATGCAAATTATCCACAAAAAATCGTTTTAAGAGATTCCGTTGCTCAAAGGAGTCTTTTGAATGAACCGCATAACAGTAAAAGTAATGATAACACAAGGACATCAAAAATGTTATCGATCATCCTACACATTGCATTATTTTTGTTAAAATAAACATGTTTGCCGATATTTGTTTTCCCCTGACGTTTACAAGTAGCTCTCGGTTGAAGCCGCAGTTCAATTCCTGAATAATCAGGCGTATATCAAATCGGCGTTAAATGAAAACATTTATAATGGTAGTTGTTAGAGTTAGGCGTGCTAACGCCAAGTAAATTTAGCCTAAGTTCCGGACTGTAGAAGAAAATAATGGCTAGCGTAAATAAACAAAATGCATGGACATTCAGAAAGAATTAGCGAATAGACGAGAAGAGGAAATAGAAGTGGACTTAGCAAAAAGGCACAAAAAAACCGCATGAACTCCAGTCAAACCGACTAAACAGGGTACAGAGTCAAGTGGAAAATCAGAAGAAATGGAGAAAGCCTTCAAGACAATCTAAACAATGCTTAATCTTCTAAAATGAGAATGAAATGAAGAAGAAAAACGAAAATGTACAAAATAAAATCTGTAAGGAATTAGCAGAAAATAGAAAAGCAGTAAATCATAACAACAAGTCCATAGGAGAAAGAAGAGCCGATTGCAAACCAAAAAGAATGGTAAGCCCAAAAACATGAGTTAGGAAAAAAATCGAAGGACGGGAGAAAAGGATCGAAAATCAAGAGAAAAATAACAGAAGGAACAATATAGTAATAAGAGGAACACCACTGCAAGATGGAAACCTAAAAGAAAGTCAAAGCGTGGATAGATAACGAAATGGGAATTAACAACGCTACGGTGGAAACAGCACAAGCAGTCGGAAAACAAGAACCTCAAAAATTTATAGTGCTAAAACTAGACTACAAGCTAGGAAACAAAAACAAATCATTGATAGTGACCTAACAGTGGAAGAACAGTAAGTGCAAGCTGAAATTAGAAAAAAAAGCAAGAGAAGAGGATGGAAAGAGTAATATCACAAAAATAAAGATACCAGAAGCTGAAAATTCATACAGAAAAGTTCAAATGGAGTGAAGAGAAAAAACAATTAACAAAAACAGCATCAAAAGCCTAGCCCATAATACCACGGACCTTAACATGACAAAGTAATAACAAAAGTACAAAAGAGAAATTGAAGAAGCCAAGAAATCATGAATTTCTAATATTGGGGGAAGGTGGTCCACAATTAGACGGTTCCACTATCAGACACATCCATTTATTTCAAAATACGCCGGTCAATAAGGTTAAGTTTTGCATGGCAGGCAGTTGTTGTGTAGTGGAATCATAGGTATAACGACAATATTGAAAAGTTATTGGTCTGATTTTTATGCGAAAAAGTTGATTTTGGATAAGTATTTTTGACAAATTGTTACATGGAAGTGTTCGATTTACTCTTTGTGAATTTTTTTGTAATACCGCTGCAATACCACCTAGTATAACCTCAACTTGGCTAACTCGGAAAGTAGTTTTGATTGTAATATTATAAGCTGTTTGTGTGTGGGAAAAAGTTTTAGATCTCATGTACCACAGTTAGACACACCTCTCATTCCACAATCAGACCCGTCTAATTGTGAAACATTTTTCCGATTTATGGAACATCCATTGCAAATATTTATTTTTCTTTAATTTAAGGTTGAAATTATGGCACGCGGGAGGAAACGCAAAACCAACAAAAGCCAGTTTGAGGAAGAAAACATGAAACGAGCAGTTAAACTGGTTGTGGAAAAGCAATGGTCTATCAGACACGCAACGATGTGGTTTAAAATTCCAAACTGTTCATTTATGTGAAAAAAAAAACAAAAAGCAAGCCCTACTGCCCAAATACGAATGTCGCCGAACTATGCGTGTCGACAAATATTTACTGCAGAGCAAGAAGAAGTCTTAGTTGAATACATCATAAATTGTTCGAAAATGTGTTACGGGCAATCAGTTGCTTCTGTTAGGCAACTGGCATATGAAACGGCTAAAGTTAACAGTATAATTGTTCCATCTAGTTACACTGAAAAAAAAGAAGCAGGGCGGGAATGGTCCTTAGGCTCCATGCGTCGTCATGCGAAACAACTCAGTATAGTATACTGAGTATACGAACAACACCAGAAGGATGCAGCTTATCTAGGGCCACTTCGTTGAATCGTCACAATGTGAACCTATTTTATGACCATTTGAAAAAGATATTGACCCGGTATCCAGAATTTGCCGATGGTACTCGGGTTTACAACTTGGATGAAACTGCAACATCTACAGTCCAAAAAATGAGGAAGATTTTGGCCCGCAATGGAGTTAAGCAAGTAAACTCTTGCACTAGCACTGAACTCGGCGTTTTAGTCACGACATGTTGTATTATATCGGCTTCTGGAAATACGATCCATTCCCCCTGTTATGGTATTTCCGCGAAAGAAACCAAATCCAAAAATGACTGCAGATGCCCCTGGAGTCACATTGGGACTTGTCTCTGATTCCGGTTGGATGACGAAGGAAATTTTTCCAGAAGTAATGCAACACTTTGTTCGTCACACAGCCAGCAGTTTGAACAATCGTTCATTGTTGATAATGGATAATCATGAGAGCCACATCACCGTAAAGGCTTTAGATATTACCAAGGAGAATGGGGTGGTCATGTTAACATTGCCACCGCATACCTCTCATAAGCTTCAGCCGCTAGATGTTGCTATTTATTCCACTTTTAATAGTACATATATTAAAGAACTAGTTTCATAAGGCCTTTTCTTAACGCACGAGTCCAAGTTTGAAAAACGAGACGCGAAGCGTCGAGTTTTTCAACGGACGAGTGCGACAAGTGGTCTTATAAAACGTGTTCTTTATACTATTTTTTCTATTGAGGAAGTTTAAGAGTATTTTAAATAAATTTATGTAGAAAATTTTACGTCAAATCGATTACTAGGGAGTTTTTACAAACACTTATGGCAGCACTGACAGGTGGCTGAAACTGACATTTCAAACTTTCAAACTCAAATCGAACTACCAACATCGTAAAAAAACAAACTAAAAACAGTACGATTATAGGCCTCCTTAACGTACTGTTTTTAAGCTAAAACAGTGCGCTTAGAACGGCTTTATAAAACCGAAATAGAAAATAGTACATTATAGGCCAAGGGGCAGAAATGCTAGATTTACCCTAAGGTGCTACAAAGCACCGCGGAAAAAATAGCATTCGGTCCCGAGGTGTATATACTATTTTTTACGCCGATGAAAACACGAAAATTAAGGAAGAATAAAAATTTCGTCAAAGCGATCTGTAATAATTAGTAGTTTGTGGAATTCGTATCTTGACAACCATGGTGACAGAAAAAAATTGCTTATAAACAAACTGACATTTGGGAATACAGCTTTGAAAATTGTTAACGGTGATGGAACAAGAAATCGAGGGAGAACCAGCTAATATTAATTTTAGTAATTGTGCTAATGTTTCATTTACTGTAAATGTAAATAAATAAGTTCTTAAATTTGCATTCATACTACTACTACTTTTCTTATTGTTAAACAATAATACAAACTCCCTAGGGAGAAAATATGTCACATT
>JABXWE010103456.1:0-13004 GCA_014611495.1 Limonius californicus | reverse complement strand
TGATTCCTATTCCTTAAACATTCCGAATAATACAGCAAATTCCTATATTTTACTTTAGCAAGCGAAACTCCAGCGAGGGAAATTACCACGGATCCAGTAATATAATTTTAGCCGGCCGAGGTAACCTACGTTTTGAGTGGTAAACTTTCTAATTCCGCCACGAATTTGAATTCACCGAATACACCGAACTTTGACCGCTTGTAACTCACAAATTTGGTTCACCACATCCGAACTAACGTTTAATAACGACCCCGTAAATTTCAGCTTGATATATCCTGTGTAACAATAATATTTGATTTCTAATTTAGCCAGCTGATAACCGCACATTCCGAGCTGCGCGTGCAGTTCAAGTACGGCAACGATCCGTCTCGTGTGCAGTGGACTACAGTACCGACATTCCAGGACCGGACTACAGAATAATTAATTCCATTCTGAACATTCACTTTAATTTTCTTGTATATTTCATTAATCACTTAGAAATTGTAGTTGTATGCGGTGTTGAAATAATCAGATATTTTAATTAAGGTAGAATTATACCTAATAGGAATAAACATTATAAATTTTTACGAACTTTATATCCAGCGAACCCTAGGCTATGAGCTTGCCTGGCACCCGACCAAGGAGTTTTACAATATATATATATATAAAGTTCTTGTACAGTTGTCACTGTCACTCTCAGCCTTCCTCTCCACTCTTCTCTGTTGTTCCATTCCCCCTCTTGAAGCTCTCGATTTTTCATTGCTTCGTCTACTTCGTTACACCATGATCTCCTTGGCCTTCCTCTTTTTCGTCTTCCCATAGGACTCCATTTTGTCATCTTTTTTATCCATCTATGTTCTTCCGCCCTTCTAACGTGTCCGTACCATAACAACCGTTTTTCTTCTATATATGTGTTGGCATCTTTTTCTCTTCCCATTCTTCTCCGTATCGCCTGGTTCGATACTTTATCCATTCTAGTTAGCGTGCAGCATCTCCTCCAAAACTCCATTTCCGTTGCTGATATCTTTCCCTTGTGTTTCTTGTTGGTAACCCATACTTCTGCCCCGTAGGTCATTATACTCTGTACCATTGTACTGTATATCCGGCATTTGATGTTCTTAATTATATCTCTGTCCCATAAGATAGAGTTAAGTTGCCTTATACATGTTCTAGTTAACGCCAGTCTGCTTTTAATTTCTTCCTCTGTCGTTGCCTCTTTTGACACTGTAAACCCCAAGTACTTAAATTTGTCTGTTCCTATAATTTCTAAGTTTTCTTCTACTTCTAGAACATTTATATTTTCTTCTATTGTCGCTAGGTATTCTGTTTTCCCAAAGTTAATTTCTAATCCGTCTTTGATATACTCTTCTTTGAGTTTTCGTACCATGTAACTCAGAACTTCCACATCTTGAGCTATCACCACTTGGTCGTCTGCAAAACTTAATGTGTAAATATGTTCGTCTCTGACCGGTGCTCCTATCCCTTTGCATTTCCTTTGCCAGTTACCTAGCGCGTGTTCTATAAATATTTTAAATAGTGTGAGTGACATGAAGCATCCTTGCAAGAGTCCTTTTGTTGTCTCAAAGTTGTTCGTAAGTTTCTTTCCAATTCTAGCTGCTGTTCTGTTGTTTTTGTACATGTTTTTTACTGCGTTGATCAGTTTTTGGGGTATTTCAATTTTTGACATGGCCTTCCATAATTCTTTTCGTGGTACGGTATCATATGCTTTTCGTAAATAAATGAATGCCATGTGCGTTGGTCTGTTTTTTTACCTTTTTCTTCTCTGCTAATTGTTGTATTGTGCAAATGTGGTGAATGGTTGATCTTCCTGCTCTAAACCCTGCCTGAAGAAGATATCTGGTTGTTTAAAACCAACCTGTACATAGATTACTATTGGAGATATGGGAAACTCTTGGTGGCGTGTTTAATCACGCATTTTGTTAGTAATGCAGTTTAATACTGGCAAAAACTTGAATTGTTTGGGCAAATATTTATCATGTAAGTCTTAGCAACGGCCTATGTTAAGCAAACGTGAATAACAATAATGTTCGCACTAAGTACCTGGTTGCATGAAATATAAAGGAAATAAAAATTTGTTTAACATCAAAGCTTAATTTTAATTGCAGAGAAGCTGTTGTAACAACTTCTTTAAATATTTTCAAGATAGCAACTAATTGTTTATTTCCTTTGAACAGTGTTGTAATAATAATTAAATGGATTAACTTTTGAAAATGGAAAATTTAAGCAACAATTTTCATAATCTTGGAGGCATATGTACAAAAATCAATTGGGTCTTAACTTGCACGTGCCGTAAAATATATGTATACCAACACTTACTTAAAAAGCAACATCTTTATGAAATGCAACAAGCAATCACCGAAAGTACACCTTCTGTTGAACGTTCAATAAAGAGCAGCTCGGTTTTGTGCGGTGAATAAACATTGGATTCTAATCCATTAAGCAAGTTAAGCTTTCGATAAGAACTTGATGGGTATTTTCAAATGCTAATTGAACATTTAAAGCGCGGATTGGGCAGAAAGAAAATCTTCTTTATCCCTTTCACCAACTTAAAAAGTTAAACGTGACTGTCGAAGCGCTAATTAGAATTACAAATTTAAAATAATTTACTTTTAGATTAGTTAGATGATTAATCAAGCCGCACAGGTTTAATTTCGGTTAGCAGTTAAAAGTGCTGCAATCATTCATATGAGGGTGGCCTTTTAAGTTTTTTCAAACGATCACTAAGTGGGGCTCTTGAGATGTGTCATTACTATTTTCGTACAATTTGATATTTGTTATAGTGAAAAACAGTGGCAGCTTAGAAATTGACCGAGTAGTTTCTTTACAGTGAGTGTTAAAAAAAAGCAATTTTGTGAAAACATGGAGATTTCACGTGAAGGTTTTCGTTGGATGATTTATTACCATTTTAGTAAAGGCCTAATGCAACAACAATGCATAGAATTGCTTCGTTCAACTTTTGGTAAAGAAGCACCATCAGAAAAAGACTGTTTACAATTGGTTTACAGAATTTCGTCGTGGTTGTGCGTCTGTCATGAATGAATTTCGTGAAGGTCGACCAAAATCGGTTATTATTCCAAAAAACATCGATGATGTCCACAATATGATTGAAGAAGATCAGCATGTGACTTACAGTGTGGTAGAAGCATCCTTAGGCATGTCGAAAACTGCAGTACGTTCGATATTGCTTGAACATTTAGCTGTGAAAAAAAAACTGTTCCCGATGGATTACGCACAATTTGACCGAAGCTCAAAAAAAAGGTTCGTGTTAATTGGTGTAAGGAAATGCTCTAAAAATTCTACCGAGGAACTGCAGAATCCATATACAACATCGTAACAGGTGACGAAACTTCGATATATTCGTATGAACCGTAAACTAAGCAACAATCCACTGTTTGGGTGCTCCAAGATGAACCGAATCCCACAAAAGTTGTTCGTTCACGAAGCACTTCCAAGAAAATGATCGCTCGTTTCTTCAGTTGTACTGGACATATCGCAACCATTTCTTTAAAGTGTCGAAAAACAGTTAACGCTGAATCGTATACAGCAATTTGTTTGCCAGAAGTCATAGACGAAATCAGCAAAAAAATCAGCGAAAACGTCGCATCATTCTTCATCATGACAATACCAGCTCTTACATAGCACGTCAAACAATTGATTATTTGAAGGCGAAAAACATCGATTTAATATCTCATTGCCCGTATTCACCGGATCTAGCGCCTAACGACTTCTTTGTATTCCCGAATGTTAAACAAAAACTGCGTGGACAGAGATTTTCATCACCCCAAGAAGCCGTTGAAGCCTTCATAAACCATGTTTTTGAGATACCAACTTCAAAGTGGAAAAACTGTTTCGAGAATTTGTTTGAACGCATGCAAACGTGTATAAATCTTAAAAGCGAATATTTTGAAAAACAATAAAACAGTATGTTCCAACAAAAATTTTTTCTTTCCTAGTTTTTGTAAAAACTTAAAAGGCTGTCCTCATACAATCATATTAGAAGATACCTGAAACGTTACATGCACCAGAACGAGTATATGAATAGTTTCAGATAATTATAAAATAACTGCAAACGGGTACAGTAGAATGGAATTTTAACAAGAGGGGCTATTTTCCTATCCTAACATTGCTCAAAATTCCTAGGCCATTATAACTACGCAAATCTACGTATTTTGCAAATTAACAAGTGTACAATAATGAACTTGTACATTTTAATAAATGATAATTAACTTGTTAATAATAATCATTTTAAATGTTTCATTGTTATCCAGGATATTTTGGCATACATGGTTATTGTCGTAAAATAATATGAGCTAGGTTTTAATATTAACAAAGAGTTATTGATTATTGACTAATAAAAGCTACAGTATGCTGACAATGAATGACCTAAAACCGCAGATATATTTTATTCTTTAATAATTAAAAAAATTAGCATTCATGGCAAGCTTAGGAGCAATGCAGTTTAGTAAGTTTCTAAAATAATCCGGTTAGACATCAAAGCAATAAAATTAAGTCTCATAATGGAATTTTTTATAATCAAAAACGTAGGGCCTTTGTTTCTTTGAAAGAAATAAAATGTAAACAGACAAAGATCGCCCACTCTTTTGAATACAAACGAAGGTACGTGCACAGACTGGGCATAACGAAAGTGCAAAGAATAAAACAAACTGCGAACTGTTGCGTTCGACGTGTTCATGCTGCTGTGCAGAATGATTTTCCTGTAATCCTTTCCGCTTTTTCCGTGTCAGATTTGAGAAAGCCGGTGTTATAAAGAATTGATTGACACAATGTATTTTTGTATTTACAGTAATCATGGACTGCATTGTTGGTAAGGTGCTTATAAATCAAGCTCCAAACTAATTTAGCTGAAATAACAGAATTTTCGGTAATAAACATCGTCATTTATCTTGCTTTTCATCAGTAGAAGCAGATGTGAAAATAACCGAAATTAGAAATAACCATTTATAGCAAGCTTTGTGTAGTACTGCCAAAAATATATTATTGTATATAATGGAAACTTCTTATTCAATCGCCATTTAAGATATAAGTAGAAAACAGAGTAGAATCAAATATATAATATTAACTTATACGAGGGCTGTTCTCTTTTCGCTCAGCCTATATAGCAGGCTGTGATATTATTAAACAAATTTTGCTTGGCATTTTAACGTAGTTGCTTACAAGTTTAATTACAGTGAAAGTTGTCAAATATACGTTTTTAAAATGCATAATTTTAAAGTAATCCTTTGTCCAAGAAATCATGGAATTGAATAAAGAGGTTAGAGCTGCGATTTTTAGAATTTCAGGCGTGGCTTAAGACGTAATGAATGTTTTGAGGAAATCAATCGAGTGTTTGGTGACAAGTCGTGTTCCTTAGCGACCGTAAAGCGGTGGTACAATGAATTTCAACGTGGTCGACTTTTCTTAAATGACAACTTTCGAGCTCCCAACCCAAAAACCGCAGTTACCGAAACGAATATTGGTCTTGCACGAAACATGATTGAAGAGGACCGGTAATCGGTATGTTACTGCCAGGAGTATTCAAGCAACTTTAAAGATCGGTGTGAGAGCAATTTTACACAAAAATTTGATGGTACGTAAGCCTTGTGCCCATTGGATTCCCCATAATTTGACTCCAGTTAGAAAAGAAAATCATGTGGCATGGTGCATATCTACACTGTGTACAACATCATTACAGGTGACGAAACGAGGGTATACTGCTATGATCTCGAAAGAAAGCAACAGTCGGCATTTTGGGTCTTTGAGAACGAATCGACTCCAACAATAGGTGTTCGTGATAAAAGCCAAAACGTAAAGATGGTTGCCACATTTTTTGTAATTACCTATTGCATATGTTTCCACTGTAGCACAGGAAGATCGGCGTACTGTTAATGTTGAATGGTACACTACACTTTGTTTGCCTCAAGTTCTCCAATATGTTCGCGAAAAACGTCCAAGAGAAAGGATCATCTTGCATCAAGATAACGCTCGGGCGCACACTGCTGCTCGAACGACTGTGTATTTGAATGCCCAAAACATTGAAATAATGGATCATTCGCCGTATAGTCCAACCTAGCACCTAATGATTTCTTTTTATTTCTGCGTGTAAGGAATAACTTATGGGGTTTACGTTTTACATCGGCCGAAGACGCGGTTGTCGCATTGAAACATGAAATAAATACCCTAACGCAGGAAGAGACAAAAAAAAAGTGTATCCGTCGGAAAAACACGCGTTAAAAAGAAAATTTGGATTATTTCTCGCCCGGTCACTTATAGCTTCACAAAATTGCAAATCTTCTTCATAGAATTCTTGTAGCAAGTACATCTTGAAGGGATAAAACTTGTGCTGTTTTACAATTCGTTGAATACTGGTTCGATACAATACCCGTTTGCCTCGTCTTGAACGTAGGATCTACAATAACGTGACTCATAACCGCGGTTTCCACCGCTTCATTTCTTACCGGATTGTCAGCATTTCGCTTTTTATTTACTGCAGACCTGGTCTCCCAAATTTTGTCACTAAGAGCAAGAGATACTTGCGATCTACATGATTATCTGCATGTTGTTGTGGACAGCTTGGCGGGTGTGAACTTTGATTTAGATAATCTAATAGAAAATTAAGATTTATTTAGATAACTTAAAGCTATTTTATGCTTTAAACCTGAAAATAAGTTGTAAAAACTAAATAAAGGTAAAGCTCAATTAGTGTTTGTCGTTTCCGTTGATTTTATTTGGGTTGATCTGGTGTCTAGCCTTTGAATTCTGTTTCGCTTTGCTTGTTCGTAGTCGTAATAAACGTATGATATGAAGGTATTAAAGATATTTATCAAACTTGACTGTGGGTTTTTCACCTGGAAAACAATGACATGTGATTTGTGTATTATGTTCGACAATTTTCAACTAACATGCAATTTTGGAGAAAAACGGACCTTTCAATTATATGTTTTTTGTGAGTAATATTTAGGTATGAAAAACATTTTAATATGATTTTAATAATCATTAACTTTAATATTATTAATTTAAGGTGATTTATGTTTAAAATTAATATAAATTTTCTTTAAAAAAAATAATTGTTCGCCCATCTGAAGTGTCAAAACATTCCTTTTTAAATAAGGAATATGACTATAATTTCAGTTTTGATGTAAATGATATTTTCAAACAGTTATTTAAAGATTTAAGATTTGGTTAACTTGTGTTAATTTCATTATGCTTTCCCATTGGTTGAGCAAGTCACATGTTTTTTGTGAAATATACTTATTTTTGTTTGTATTATGATGTTGCCATGGTAACTTGTTATAAAAGAAAATAAAAAAAATAACGGGACCTGCCATGAAAATATCAATGGTGAACAAACGCTCGTCTGGCGAGTCAATGAAAATTGTAATTTCGTTTGTTTATTATATCCTGTTTGAAAAAACTATGTTATTAAGTGTTACATTCGCATCATATTTTGGAACTGCAACTGGAATAGCAATCGAATTTAATTTAAAATAAATTAATACAAATCAGTAACATCGAATGAACAACAATTTGAAAAGTGAAGCAAGTTTGGGGTTAACAATTTAAAAAGAAAATATGAACGTGCAACGCATTTATGAATTTATTGATATATTTGTACATCTGAAGTAGTAAGTAAATAATATTTGGGTTAATTACCTAGTGAAACGATTTTACGAATATGAAGATACTCAGTCCAAAGTTTTTCTGCGAGGAACTTAGATAATAGCAATAAGTGATGGACTTTCGCTTTCAAATTCAAGATCAACAGGGCGCAGGAGTTCCATCTTAATTTCATCTAGTGAATTTCAACACTAGAAGAAAATAGAAAAGTGCTTCTATATGAAAACATTGGTCGGTTTGAAAGAACTTTGTTAATTTAAACGTTACTATTTATTTCATGTAACTTTGTCATTTAATTGTTAAAGTTGTTAAACGTGTTATAAGAAAAAAACTTATATAATTCGAAAACATTTAATTCATTTCTTTGTTGCATCCGTATTTTATAAGTTCCTGTTTACTACCTTGTATCCTTCGCTTTGTTCAGTTAACTAGAGCAAGAATTTAAAGGTTATACAGCAGTTACCAAACTTTATATTATAAACCCTGAGATAAGAGTTCTTTTAAAGCTTATATTTGAAGTGTGCCCTTTGTGTTGTTTCAACAACTTGTGTAATAATAATGTAATAATATTTTTTGGAGCATAGGAAAGGGAAATCGTCTTTATTACGAGCAGGGGCGTCATTTGGGGGGGCAGGGTAGGGCAATTGCCCCCCCCCCTGGCTTCGGACAAAAGCCTAACCAGATACAAGAGAAAGACAAGAATTATCTGATTTAATTAGTTTGGGCAAAACGTTGGTTAAATCATCGCGTTTAGGTACCTACTTGTAAAGAACTGTCTAGATTTCTAGAATGTTCGAGAAGGTCTGACGTCACCCGAGTGGGGGGATATAAAAGCAGACTGGCCGCTGGCATGGCACGAAGCTACTCAAGCTAGGTGTGTAGTTACAGCGTTACTCTTTTAATTATAGGTAGATTCGGCAGTTGAGTTCTAATAAGATAGCGATAGAGAGCGATGGACCAGCGATTCCGAGCGATATCTCGATAGTTGATTGAATATTAGTGCGATAATAACTGTTAGTAGTGTTAGTGGTGTTGAAATTTAGTTAACAAAGTGTTTAGTGAAATTCAAATATTGTTGTCAAAGTGATTCCGTTAAAGTCTCAAAGTGCAACTGATATATCAGCATCGATGAATTACATGCCAGCTCAGCCAAAGAATATTGACTTTCCCAAAACAAACGGAAGAAGATTTAACTCGCTTTTGTACAACACATTTGAATGGACCGAATATTCAAGCGAAAAGGACTCCGTGTATTGTTTCTGTTGTCTACATTTTAAACCAAACAGTACATTTTCCGGAGAAACTAGTAGAAATATTGCTTTTGTGGATTATGGCTTGAAGAAATGGAAGAATATAAAAAATCTATTGTACAAACACTCAAATGGGCAACGACACAAGGTTTCATCTCAACTTTGGCTGAACTACAAATCAGTACAAAGAAGCGAAAATTAATCCATTGCTTGCATCAATGTCCAAAGAGACAAGGAAATTCTAGATAATCGGAATCATGTACGCTGGTTAGTAAAAACGACATGCTACCTTGGGTCACAGGGACTCACATTCCGAGGAAAGAAAGAACACGAAGAAACCGACAATAAGGGCAACGTTATAGAGCTTTTAAACGTATTCGCCCAAGAGGATACTAAGTTAAAGGAAAAGTTGTCTTCACTATGCTTCCTCTGAGTATCAAAATGATCTGATAAAGGCTGTGGCTCATTGTACAAGGCAGAAAACTTTTGAGTAAGATGTCGAAAAATCGCTATTTCACTATCATGGTGGATCAAATTAAAGATGCATCTAAGAAGGAACAATTGAGTTTCGTCATCAGATTTATTGACCAAAATGGTAATGTGAACGAACATCTTTTGGGAACTAAACATGTCAAGAATTTGAATGCAAGCAATTTAGTTGATCATATAAAAAAACTACTGAATGAAAATGGACTATGTATTAGGAACTGTGTTAGCCAGTGTTACGATGGAGCGGCCGTCATGAGTGGACATCTAAATGGTGTTCAAAAGAGGATCCAAGATATTGTTCCATATGCGATGTACGTGCACTGTTACGCACACAGATTGAATCTCTGCTTAGTCGCTACTATAAAGAACATCCACGTAATTTCGAATTTTTTCAAGATAGTCCAGACAATATATAACTTCATTATGAATGGACAAACAATATATGAAGTATTTGTGGAAACTCAGAAGTCCAAGAACCTACAGGTATTACACTTGGAGAGATTCGTCGAAACAAGGTGGTCTTATTGGTATAACTCTTTGAAAAAAATTAAACTTCGCTACGTAGAACTCAAAGACACCTTAAATATTGTGGCCAGTCAAAGCGTAGACATTTTGGCTCGAGCTGAAGCTACGGGGCTTTTAAAGGAAATTACGAAACGAAGCTTTATATCTTCTTTGATTATCACTGAAGCAATTCTCGAAAAAATTCAGCGAACTACAAAATAAGAAAATAATAATCACGTCGGGTATTAAATTAGTTAAAGCGTCGATACAGATGTTAACTGAAATGAGAACCGATGTGAGGTGGAATCAATTTCAGGACGAGATAACCGAATTCATGAAAAAAGCTGCCATAGAAGATATGCAATGGCGAGAATTACGGAAAACAACCACAAGTAGTCGCCTTACTGATTTTTTTGTAACTTCAACCATAGGAAAAAATACAACAGAATCGCCAGACGAAATAAAGAGAAAAATACTTTATAGCATTTTGGACCGTTTCGTCAGAGAACTGGAGGAACGTTTTATGAAAATAATGAAGTTTAGTGTTCACTACGTAGATGCATGTAACTCAGAGTGTGATAGTTTTTTAGCGTTTGATATTGCGAGGCCCCTTTTACTTCACTACAAGAACTTAGACTTAGATTTGGTACGTCTTGAAACTGAATTTTTTACAGCTAAAGTTTTAATTAAATCATCACACACAATATTGTCGAATTTAGAAGAACTGAGAGACAGTTTAAATGAAACTCCAGAAGCCTTTAGAGAATTGCTGAAAGCAATTGAGATAGTACTTTGCATTGGGATCGCAACTGCATCCAATGAAAGAAGTTTTTCATCATTAAACAAAATAAAAAATCATCTTCGCACTAGTACTGGTGACGATAGATTGAGCGATCTGCTTGTAATGGCCGTTGAGCGCTATTTTGTCAAAAATCTGAATTTAGACGATGTCGTAGACTATTTTGCAAGAATGAAACAAAGGCGATATCCATTACTGAATTAGCAATTAGATACTTACTCAATTAAAACTAATATAATATGTTATTCTTTATGTATTACTAGGAATGACGGTTACTTTTGTTAGAATAAAAGTTTTCTTTTGTTACGCCATATTTACTCCATGTTTATAGACTTATACCTATACCTTTAAATAAAGTTTGAATTTTTATGTAGTTATTTATTTCTAGTAAATTAAAGATGTCGGAGAACCTTTTTTACTAGAATAGGGTACAATTTTTGTCTTAAATTATTTCGATAAGTTCCGCTAGATTTTAAATTTTGTTTCTAAAATGTTCGATATTTTGAGATTTTTTTAAATTTCATCCTAAAATTGTGAGATGCTCTTAAATAGCTTTAAAATTAGCCACGCCCACTTTTAAAAAATTCGCCTGCGGCGCTACTTTTACTCCCTTGCCCCCCACCCCCTCCTAAAGTCTGAAATGACGCCCCTGATTACGAGCACAAGTAGAACAACATTTTTTTAAACGTAATATTATTATCGCTTCAATGTGGGGGTGCATAGGTAGGTCCATCAACCAAATATAAATATTCGAACATAATATATTGCTGTGTATTATCTTAATAAATAATTATTAAACTCAAATAAATTTAATTTACCTCGGCTAGCTCAAAAATTAAATCTTTACATTGTTTACGCCAATAACACAAATTAAAATATCCCAGCATATATAAAAAAACAACTATAAACATCTCAGGGTTTCAGTTCGTGACCTCGCTATAGATAGTTATAAAAATCTCACAATAAAAGATTACACAAATACAAGTATTAAACAAATGTGGACTTATCTTATTGATGTATTGTGTGAACACGCCTTTATTTTCACAATTTGAATCTGCAACCGCTGCTGAAATTCTCTCGTACTGTTGACTCATTTATGCGGCAATCGTCCATGATCGTAGACAAACAACTCAAACTTTTGTGAAGTGCTTAGAACCTTCTAGATCAGGGATGAGCAACACGCGGCCCGCGGGCCGCATGCGGCCCGGCTCACTTCTTCGTGCGGCCCTTCAAAGCTTTACTTTTTAACTTTTGAAATACATATATATTTCTATGTGTTAAATTAGAAAAAAGTCCATTAAATTACAAAAAGTATATGAATATATTTTAAAGCAGTTCCGATTTCACAAATATTGCACATTTGAAGAAGCCATTCACACAACTCGTGCCGACGTACATAATCCGCTGGTTGCAAACCTTGAACGCGTTGAACGTGGTAAGGGTATAGTCCCTGGTCCCGCAAAATCCGCCACACGGTAGAATGGGAAACGCCTGTTTGTAACGCAAGTCTTCTAGTGCTAACACTAGGACTTTCCTCCACTAATTCCAAGACATGCTGTTCTACATTATCGACCCTTTCTGCTCTTGGACGACCGCGATGATGGTTTTGTGGTTGATCCGTGCCATAATCCCGTAAATGTTGGACTGTTGTAGTAAATGCACGGCTGTTTGGAATGCGGCGCTGAGGATATCGCCTGGCCCTTAGAGCGTTTACTTAAGCTTCCCCGTAAATAAGAACAACATCAGTATAAGTTCAATGTTCGTAAAATTTTCCATTTTGGTAGAAACACTGCTTTCCAGCTTCAACAACAGGCTAAATAGAAATTACTGACCTACCTAATAGTATTGATTTGTGGCAGGTGATAAGAAAGTTTTTTGCACTTCTACCTTACTCTCCTTTGCATAGCATGTCTTTGAACTCAAATTTTTGCTATTATTCTGCTGTATTCAAACAATTTGGGTCAAATTTTCAATTATTATTTTCTTATATCTTAAGGGTCCCATTGCCAAAGAAATGCTTTTTCTAGTTTGTATATATTGTAATCTACCATCGGATTTAATATTTGTATCTGTTTCTGATACACCCTGTGTAGACCAATTGGTTGCAAAGAAGCAATGCCAAACTTCTCATTAAAATTTGTTTAAGATTTTTTCCCATAATAATTACTCTTTGATTTCTTTTATACTATTTCTATTATATGTTTTTTTTTGTGTTTTTTTTTGTATAGAGTTGTTATTTTGTTCATTTTATTAATAACGAGATAATTTGAGTTTATCATCTAGTGTTGCGTTTCTTATATGCGGCCCGCACAACATTTTTAAATTTGTAGTTGGCCCATTGTAAAAAA
>JABXWE010103455.1:0-40287 GCA_014611495.1 Limonius californicus | reverse complement strand
GTTATAAAAGAAAATAAAAAAAATAACGGGACCTGCCATGAAAATATCAATGGTGAACAAACGCTCGTCTGGCGAGTCAATGAAAATTGTAATTTCGTTTGTTTATTATATCCTGTTTGAAAAAACTATGTTATTAAGTGTTACATTCGCATCATATTTTGGAACTGCAACTGGAATAGCAATCGAATTTAATTTAAAATAAATTAATACAAATCAGTAACATCGAATGAACAACAATTTGAAAAGTGAAGCAAGTTTGGGGTTAACAATTTAAAAAGAAAATATGAACGTGCAACGCATTTATGAATTTATTGATATATTTGTACATCTGAAGTAGTAAGTAAATAATATTTGGGTTAATTACCTAGTGAAACGATTTTACGAATATGAAGATACTCAGTCCAAAGTTTTTCTGCGAGGAACTTAGATAATAGCAATAAGTGATGGACTTTCGCTTTCAAATTCAAGATCAACAGGGCGCAGGAGTTCCATCTTAATTTCATCTAGTGAATTTCAACACTAGAAGAAAATAGAAAAGTGCTTCTATATGAAAACATTGGTCGGTTTGAAAGAACTTTGTTAATTTAAACGTTACTATTTATTTCATGTAACTTTGTCATTTAATTGTTAAAGTTGTTAAACGTGTTATAAGAAAAAAACTTATATAATTCGAAAACATTTAATTCATTTCTTTGTTGCATCCGTATTTTATAAGTTCCTGTTTACTACCTTGTATCCTTCGCTTTGTTCAGTTAACTAGAGCAAGAATTTAAAGGTTATACAGCAGTTACCAAACTTTATATTATAAACCCTGAGATAAGAGTTCTTTTAAAGCTTATATTTGAAGTGTGCCCTTTGTGTTGTTTCAACAACTTGTGTAATAATAATGTAATAATATTTTTTGGAGCATAGGAAAGGGAAATCGTCTTTATTACGAGCAGGGGCGTCATTTGGGGGGGCAGGGTAGGGCAATTGCCCCCCCCCCTGGCTTCGGACAAAAGCCTAACCAGATACAAGAGAAAGACAAGAATTATCTGATTTAATTAGTTTGGGCAAAACGTTGGTTAAATCATCGCGTTTAGGTACCTACTTGTAAAGAACTGTCTAGATTTCTAGAATGTTCGAGAAGGTCTGACGTCACCCGAGTGGGGGGATATAAAAGCAGACTGGCCGCTGGCATGGCACGAAGCTACTCAAGCTAGGTGTGTAGTTACAGCGTTACTCTTTTAATTATAGGTAGATTCGGCAGTTGAGTTCTAATAAGATAGCGATAGAGAGCGATGGACCAGCGATTCCGAGCGATATCTCGATAGTTGATTGAATATTAGTGCGATAATAACTGTTAGTAGTGTTAGTGGTGTTGAAATTTAGTTAACAAAGTGTTTAGTGAAATTCAAATATTGTTGTCAAAGTGATTCCGTTAAAGTCTCAAAGTGCAACTGATATATCAGCATCGATGAATTACATGCCAGCTCAGCCAAAGAATATTGACTTTCCCAAAACAAACGGAAGAAGATTTAACTCGCTTTTGTACAACACATTTGAATGGACCGAATATTCAAGCGAAAAGGACTCCGTGTATTGTTTCTGTTGTCTACATTTTAAACCAAACAGTACATTTTCCGGAGAAACTAGTAGAAATATTGCTTTTGTGGATTATGGCTTGAAGAAATGGAAGAATATAAAAAATCTATTGTACAAACACTCAAATGGGCAACGACACAAGGTTTCATCTCAACTTTGGCTGAACTACAAATCAGTACAAAGAAGCGAAAATTAATCCATTGCTTGCATCAATGTCCAAAGAGACAAGGAAATTCTAGATAATCGGAATCATGTACGCTGGTTAGTAAAAACGACATGCTACCTTGGGTCACAGGGACTCACATTCCGAGGAAAGAAAGAACACGAAGAAACCGACAATAAGGGCAACGTTATAGAGCTTTTAAACGTATTCGCCCAAGAGGATACTAAGTTAAAGGAAAAGTTGTCTTCACTATGCTTCCTCTGAGTATCAAAATGATCTGATAAAGGCTGTGGCTCATTGTACAAGGCAGAAAACTTTTGAGTAAGATGTCGAAAAATCGCTATTTCACTATCATGGTGGATCAAATTAAAGATGCATCTAAGAAGGAACAATTGAGTTTCGTCATCAGATTTATTGACCAAAATGGTAATGTGAACGAACATCTTTTGGGAACTAAACATGTCAAGAATTTGAATGCAAGCAATTTAGTTGATCATATAAAAAAACTACTGAATGAAAATGGACTATGTATTAGGAACTGTGTTAGCCAGTGTTACGATGGAGCGGCCGTCATGAGTGGACATCTAAATGGTGTTCAAAAGAGGATCCAAGATATTGTTCCATATGCGATGTACGTGCACTGTTACGCACACAGATTGAATCTCTGCTTAGTCGCTACTATAAAGAACATCCACGTAATTTCGAATTTTTTCAAGATAGTCCAGACAATATATAACTTCATTATGAATGGACAAACAATATATGAAGTATTTGTGGAAACTCAGAAGTCCAAGAACCTACAGGTATTACACTTGGAGAGATTCGTCGAAACAAGGTGGTCTTATTGGTATAACTCTTTGAAAAAAATTAAACTTCGCTACGTAGAACTCAAAGACACCTTAAATATTGTGGCCAGTCAAAGCGTAGACATTTTGGCTCGAGCTGAAGCTACGGGGCTTTTAAAGGAAATTACGAAACGAAGCTTTATATCTTCTTTGATTATCACTGAAGCAATTCTCGAAAAAATTCAGCGAACTACAAAATAAGAAAATAATAATCACGTCGGGTATTAAATTAGTTAAAGCGTCGATACAGATGTTAACTGAAATGAGAACCGATGTGAGGTGGAATCAATTTCAGGACGAGATAACCGAATTCATGAAAAAAGCTGCCATAGAAGATATGCAATGGCGAGAATTACGGAAAACAACCACAAGTAGTCGCCTTACTGATTTTTTTGTAACTTCAACCATAGGAAAAAATACAACAGAATCGCCAGACGAAATAAAGAGAAAAATACTTTATAGCATTTTGGACCGTTTCGTCAGAGAACTGGAGGAACGTTTTATGAAAATAATGAAGTTTAGTGTTCACTACGTAGATGCATGTAACTCAGAGTGTGATAGTTTTTTAGCGTTTGATATTGCGAGGCCCCTTTTACTTCACTACAAGAACTTAGACTTAGATTTGGTACGTCTTGAAACTGAATTTTTTACAGCTAAAGTTTTAATTAAATCATCACACACAATATTGTCGAATTTAGAAGAACTGAGAGACAGTTTAAATGAAACTCCAGAAGCCTTTAGAGAATTGCTGAAAGCAATTGAGATAGTACTTTGCATTGGGATCGCAACTGCATCCAATGAAAGAAGTTTTTCATCATTAAACAAAATAAAAAATCATCTTCGCACTAGTACTGGTGACGATAGATTGAGCGATCTGCTTGTAATGGCCGTTGAGCGCTATTTTGTCAAAAATCTGAATTTAGACGATGTCGTAGACTATTTTGCAAGAATGAAACAAAGGCGATATCCATTACTGAATTAGCAATTAGATACTTACTCAATTAAAACTAATATAATATGTTATTCTTTATGTATTACTAGGAATGACGGTTACTTTTGTTAGAATAAAAGTTTTCTTTTGTTACGCCATATTTACTCCATGTTTATAGACTTATACCTATACCTTTAAATAAAGTTTGAATTTTTATGTAGTTATTTATTTCTAGTAAATTAAAGATGTCGGAGAACCTTTTTTACTAGAATAGGGTACAATTTTTGTCTTAAATTATTTCGATAAGTTCCGCTAGATTTTAAATTTTGTTTCTAAAATGTTCGATATTTTGAGATTTTTTTAAATTTCATCCTAAAATTGTGAGATGCTCTTAAATAGCTTTAAAATTAGCCACGCCCACTTTTAAAAAATTCGCCTGCGGCGCTACTTTTACTCCCTTGCCCCCCACCCCCTCCTAAAGTCTGAAATGACGCCCCTGATTACGAGCACAAGTAGAACAACATTTTTTTAAACGTAATATTATTATCGCTTCAATGTGGGGGTGCATAGGTAGGTCCATCAACCAAATATAAATATTCGAACATAATATATTGCTGTGTATTATCTTAATAAATAATTATTAAACTCAAATAAATTTAATTTACCTCGGCTAGCTCAAAAATTAAATCTTTACATTGTTTACGCCAATAACACAAATTAAAATATCCCAGCATATATAAAAAAACAACTATAAACATCTCAGGGTTTCAGTTCGTGACCTCGCTATAGATAGTTATAAAAATCTCACAATAAAAGATTACACAAATACAAGTATTAAACAAATGTGGACTTATCTTATTGATGTATTGTGTGAACACGCCTTTATTTTCACAATTTGAATCTGCAACCGCTGCTGAAATTCTCTCGTACTGTTGACTCATTTATGCGGCAATCGTCCATGATCGTAGACAAACAACTCAAACTTTTGTGAAGTGCTTAGAACCTTCTAGATCAGGGATGAGCAACACGCGGCCCGCGGGCCGCATGCGGCCCGGCTCACTTCTTCGTGCGGCCCTTCAAAGCTTTACTTTTTAACTTTTGAAATACATATATATTTCTATGTGTTAAATTAGAAAAAAGTCCATTAAATTACAAAAAGTATATGAATATATTTTAAAGCAGTTCCGATTTCACAAATATTGCACATTTGAAGAAGCCATTCACACAACTCGTGCCGACGTACATAATCCGCTGGTTGCAAACCTTGAACGCGTTGAACGTGGTAAGGGTATAGTCCCTGGTCCCGCAAAATCCGCCACACGGTAGAATGGGAAACGCCTGTTTGTAACGCAAGTCTTCTAGTGCTAACACTAGGACTTTCCTCCACTAATTCCAAGACATGCTGTTCTACATTATCGACCCTTTCTGCTCTTGGACGACCGCGATGATGGTTTTGTGGTTGATCCGTGCCATAATCCCGTAAATGTTGGACTGTTGTAGTAAATGCACGGCTGTTTGGAATGCGGCGCTGAGGATATCGCCTGGCCCTTAGAGCGTTTACTTAAGCTTCCCCGTAAATAAGAACAACATCAGTATAAGTTCAATGTTCGTAAAATTTTCCATTTTGGTAGAAACACTGCTTTCCAGCTTCAACAACAGGCTAAATAGAAATTACTGACCTACCTAATAGTATTGGTTTGTGGCAGGTGATAAGAAAGTTTTTTGCACTTCTACCTTACTCTCCTTTGCATAGCATGTCTTTGAACTCAAATTTTTGCTATTATTCTGCTGTATTCAAACAATTTGGGTCAAATTTTCAATTATTATTTTCTTATATCTTAAGGGTCCCATTGCCAAAGAAATGCTTTTTCTAGTTTGTATATATTGTAATCTACCATCGGATTTAATATTTGTATCTGTTTCTGATACACCCTGTGTAGACCAATTGGTTGCAAAGAAGCAATGCCAAACTTCTCATTAAAATTTGTTTAAGATTTTTTCCCATAATAATTACTCTTTGATTTCTTTTATACTATTTCTATTATATGTTTTTTTTGTGTTTTTTTTTGTATAGAGTTGTTATTTTGTTCATTTTATTAATAACGAGATAATTTGAGTTTATCATCTAGTGTTGCGTTTCTTATATGCGGCCCGCACAACATTTTTAAATTTGTAGTTGGCCCATTGTAAAAAAAGGTTGCTCATCCCTGCCTTAGACATTATAAATAACATTATTTTTCAACAGGATGGAGCTCCCCCACATAATATCCCATTTATATCGAACTTTTCTTGTCAAAGAACCCAGCCTTAACACCAATAGAGTTTTTTCTTTGAACCAATTTGAAAAATGTAGAAGTTTTGCAAAGAATTAGGCCAGCGAGTGTGGAAATACTTAACGAACAGATGACGAGAAACGCCCGTTAAAACAATATTATTAAGTTGTTGTTTGATTTTCTTCTTCTTCTTTTTCTTCTTTTTCTTCTTTTTCTTGGCCAGTTTCTGTTCAAGACTGAACGAATGCCTACTTCATTGATTTTATTCTTTATTTTTTTAAATAAATGTAACAAATAGAAAATCGTACCATATTCAAAAATTAGAAAATTTGCTTATTTTTTTGTAAATGGCTACCAGCTAGCTATACAACTGTCACACATATTTCATAAGTAAAAAAGTTGAAACGTAGACACATTTTAAATAATCTTCCTGAACACAGTTAAGTAAATAATTTGGAAAGCATTTGTTGTTTTGGAATCTGAAACCCATGAATTACTCCATGGCTGTGTCTAGTGAACCGCTACCGGTACATTATATCACTGCTCTATAATCTCACTATTTTTTGTTTTAATATCATTTAATTCCTTTCCTACATGTTACAAAACAACTTTTATGCAAAACAAATATTTAAAACTAATTTGCAAAGTATCGAATATATCTCGTGTTTAGTGTCTCTATGGAACATGGAAATAAATTCTGTATTTCTTTAAGATATTAAAACACAATATTAATACACAATCTGGCTGCAATCTTTAGTTTCACAAGCAAATCACGGTTTTAAATAACAATTTTGCATAATCTCTATTACGAGATGTTATAAATTCCATTCTTCTCATACAACTCTTTCTGCTTCCATCCTTCTTTGCGCAATAAATAATTAGTTCATCGCGTATTCAATTACGAGCATGCGAGATGCAAGAAAACCTGTGGAGTGCCCCTCACCTCGCTGCAACAAAAACAAAAACAACTTTTGATTAAACTTGTGCCATCACGATTCAGGATTGTGTTTTTATTTTGGCGCGTACTGGTGTGTCACTGATAATTCAGATTATTTCGAATGTTTCTGACGCAACGTACAAAGATTAACTGATTACAGTAATTACAAAGACCAAGTCCCCGATAAAGTTTAATTTATCAATAATTAAAAATACAGACTGCTGGAAATCTTCGAGATTTGGTCTTGGAAACCGACTGTGATGTTTCTCAATTGTTAATCTTTTTTTGTATGGGGAAATGACCTCCTATTTTCAAGGCGTGTTTATAATTCTTTTGGTGATGAAAATTGTTATTTAGTAAGCATCTTAAACACAGAGGCGTTTGTACGGACAGGGCTAAGGGAATTCAAAATTGCTAGGATGTAGTTTCCGTGGTGGAATTTTCAAAAACCTGCAGAATTGGTTTAATGTATGCAGTTAATCGTGTTTTCCCATGAAATCTCTTCTCATCATCTCTCGTCACATGTAAAATATCACGTAAAATACAGTTTGAAACCGTTTGAACTTTCACTTCATTGTCTATCAAATAATCGGCTATTTTATTCCGAGGCCAAAGGATATCACGACAGATTCGAGATTACGCACTATAAATACATCCTTTATTACACTTATCGCCGTAATAGTCTAAAGCGGGATAATATGGATAACAAAACAGATTTATAATGGAATAATAATTCACCATGGGAAGGCGCGGGTGAAATTCTGACTTCCTGGATGCTATTCTATCACGGCGTGTGGGGGCTGATTATCTCCGTTGACGGACGATTTCTGTAACGCTATCTTTTCCTACAATATCGCTATCGAAATTACAAAAGCCAAGAACACAGCAAGCAGACAAACAACAACCGAATATCGCTTAATTGCACAAGCCAACAAAGACTTTCAGCACCTACACTTCTTTCGGTCAAAACAATTTCACAACTTAATTCAGCAAAGTACTGTTTTATCTAAAATACAAAACATCCTTTATAATACTTCAGAAAATGAAAAATTGACTTAATCCGCTTTAATAAGATGCGAATAATACCACAAAAATTTTAGTCATAGTAGTTTTCTGGGGTTGATGATCATCTGTAGCAGCAAAAAAGAACATTTGTTATATAGAGCAAAACACCTTACAAATGTATTATCTTATTCTAAAATGTTTCTTGGAATAGGCAACACCACATCCTACACACAATAAATATTCTACGTTTGGCGATCTGCCCTCTAGTATTGATCATCAGCCTCAACTAAAAAAACTCAACGAATATAAAAACTTGCTTTTCAAAACATTTTTTGGAGAAATATCGGATCTTATCACTTATATTTAAGTAAATTACCAGTACCGTGAGTGTTGTACCCGCTAGCACCCGTGCTGGGCCTTAACAACAAAGATAACTTAGAAGATAAAGCGTACAACAATATCTAAAAGATCAAAACCAATCCAAAATTTCCGCTATAATGGAATACCCCTTGGCATTGATACTGAGCGCTAACAGCAAATAAAAATCAAGGAAGATAAATAGTATACCAAAAACGGCCATGAATCTTCGTTTTCTCCAACGCTCTTTTTGATAAACTACTGATCTTCTTAGGAATTAGCATAAACTGCTACTAGCATGGATTTTATGATCGCTAGCTTTCGTGCAGAGCCGTATCAACAAAATTAATTTCCATTGATACTAAATATCCATTTACTGTGTTATATCACACCAGAACAGCAAACAAAAACATCAGCTAGCTTATACCAGACTTCATCAGCCATATAAACAAACGAAAACAATTCAAAATTTCTGGTATATGGTCTACCTTCTGCAATTGATAATGAGTTTCAACAGCAACAAGAAATAGGTGCACTAATATATGTAAATAATATACCAAAAATGCAATAAAACTTCCTTTCCGAAAGCATTTTTTTAAGAACAGTTTTGGTTATATGTTTTTACGGAACATAGCAGTATGGTGGGTTTTATACACTCATAACAAAATGAATATCCATTAAAACTAAATAATCATTTACTGTTTTATTTCGAACAAGAACAACCACCAAGAAGATCAACTAGCTTGCACAAGAGTTCACCAACCTTGTAAACAAAAAAAGTATCTAAAATTTCCGCTATATGGTCTATTCTCTGGGATTGATGATAAGCCTTAGCGACAGAAGTAAAGCTGTAATTAATTAAGCACCTCGAAAACTCCTTTAAGTAAATATTTTATGCTTTCTCTAAGAAAAACATATAAGTTGACATTTATGAAAGACCATTAATAAAATAGTCAGCTTTCTGTCGCTGTGGTGTGGGTGATACGAATTTCTGAAATACTGTTCTACTTTTTAACAAATTAATGTTTGTTACTTGTCAGTTTATTACTGTGATACTGAACTTATTGGCTTCTTCTTTGTATCCTTATTCCCATCGTAATTCACAATACCAGCGTTACTTTCAAATGAAGAATATGCAGATATTTATTATGTTTACGGTTGGTGTGATGGAAATGCTTTAGCAGCATAACAAGCATATCGTAGAAGATATCCCAATATAAGATTGCCTACGCGTGCAGTTTTCTTTAATTCACATGCAGTTGGCCAAGGAGTTGTCCGTAGACATATTAACGATGATGAACAAGCTCTTGATTTATTACAAGAAGATCCGTCTTTAAGTGTGCGAAGAATTGCATTACGTACTGGAATATGTTGAAGCCAGGTTTGGAGAATAATAAAAAGTGCTGGCTTATATCCATATCAAACAGTTCAAGCTCTAGGTAATGATTTTGAAGATCGTTTAAGATTTTGTAATTGGGTACAAATTAATCAAAATCGCATATTTTATGGACCGATGAATGTTCTTTCACACGAGATGGTATCAATAATTATCATAATTTTCATGAATGGGCTGCAGAAAATCCTCATTTAAAAAGACGATCGCATTTTCAACACAGATTTAGTGTTAATGTGATAGCTGGTATTCTTAAGGACCGTCTGATTGGACCATTTGAACTGCCACACCGTTTGAACGATGCGAATTACGAATATTTTCTAGAAAACTCTTTACTCGTATTACTGGAAGATGTGCCATTAAATATTAGACGTGCAATGTGGTATGAACACGATGGGTGTGTTAGAGCTTAGCTTAATGCACATATTCAGGGAATATAGATTGGAGTAGGAGGACCCGTAGTATGGCCACCGCGTTCGCCGGACCTGACTCCATTAGATTTTTATCTTTGGGGTCACATGAAACAGATTGTTTATGCAACTGAAGTGCACTCGGTAGAAGAATTACGCCAAAGAATACAGCAGGTTGCCGATTTATTAGGAATAACCCAGCAACCATATTAAGAACGCAGCGATCTCTTCTTCGACGTGCGACTTTATGTATCGAACACAATGCAGATAATTTTGAACATTTCTAGTAAAAAAAATGTATTAAAAAAAGATTTATTTTATAAAATTCGTGAACTAAAATTTTAGCCACATAAATTATGAAATAAAAAATAACTCGTTAACAGTTACTTTTAGGACATTTGTTTATATGGACTTTTCGACTCTAAATAAGTGCTGAAATTCATCTTTGAAATATTGCCGGTACTTTTTGGGACACCCTGTATGTCTAAAATTCTAATTTTAATTATAAGCACTTAGGCGTCGGTGTTAGGTTTCGTGGAAATAATAAAGTAATTGTGGAATGTTGCTAAAATTTTATTTCCTGATAGAAAGCCCTTCAAATTAAGAGACATCAACGCTGTTATTTAAAATTTTCTTTTATACATAAATGCAATTATGTACCCACTGCTGCTGATGATAATCTTTATTAGCCAAGAAATACCAAACTAGACCCTTTTAATTAGTATTTCTATGTCAAAAGGTTGCACAGATCCGATCGACTTGAAGGAGTTCTGAAGATTTCTACAGGAAATACAAGTTTCTGTTTTAACAACTTACTCTTTGGCGCCGATAATAGGCCTTTGCAGCAGAAAATTATTATAATAACAAGCTCCATAATAAAAAATAATCGAATTACTTACAAAACCGACCATCAAATTTTGGTTTTAAACCTCAACAAACCTAGGCTTAGTAGATTCTTAAAATGTAACTTCGTGTCCCAACAAACTTAAATGGGATTTCGAAATTTCGATAGTAGAAACATGCGCTCTAGTTTTTCGTGGTGGTGATAAGTCTTGATAGCAAATAAGTCAACAACAATTAATTAACGTGTAAACAGGCCCTTAAAACTAGTTCTTTATCTTACAAAATTCTTAAAAACAGATAAGCACAACTCAAATCCAACATTTGTAAACAGATAGACTACTGTGCCTTACGGCGTCGGTTAAAAGTCTCACGCCAACAATTAATTAACCTACAAAACAGGCCATTAAAATGTAGCTTCCTGACAAGTTTCCTGAATACATATTTGCAAACTGTATCGAGTTCAAGAGATCCTTCCTATGATGCTAGAAAAATACTATACTGTTTGGGGTCGGTGATAAGTATTAGTGACAAACAAGTCAATCAGTAGTTAATCCACAAAATAGATGCATAAAACTTGGGATTCTAGCCAAAAACTTTAAACATAAAAAAACCTACATTAATACCTTCTTGGTAAACAACAGAAAATCTTTCCTTTGAATTAGAAAAATATGTTTTATTTTTTGGCATAGGTGATCAGTCTTGGTAACAAATAAGCCAATAATCAGCTAACCTGCAAAACAAGCCGTTGAAACTTGGTAAGCCAACAACCTTCTTAAACATAAAAAAATCTATAGTAAGGGAATTTCCATATTCCTTCTTGGTACACAACATAGATCCTTCTTTCGACAATAGAAAAATTGCTTTATGTTTTTGGCATCGGTGGTAAGATGTCAAGGGCTATCTGTTTTTTGACATTGATAATATGAATGTAGCAAAAAGGGACTATAATTAACTTACAAATTTGATCCTTAATCTGTACGTTTCTATCCTAACAAACTTCCCGAAATTGTACCGAGAAATTTTAACGCCAGTTCTATTTTCTATATTCAGATGAAACATCTCATTATCTGTTTGGCATTAGCGATTATCCTTGAATAACCAAACACACTGGAATTGCGTACAGGTACAAAACAGATGTTATTATCAGTAGTCGGAAAGATACTTTTTAAAATATTTGCGATAACGATACCGATACTTTATGAAAAAAGTATAGAGATACTGATACTCGATACTTTTTTCAGAAAATATCGCGATACCGAGTCGATATTTAAAAAAGTTTCGCTATACTTTTAGCGATATCTTTCCGTTGGGAAACGGCTAGTAAAAAGTGAAAATATACTTTAATTAGGTACTTTAATTTTTAAACAAATGCTTAATAGTTAATAATATTACTAAATGGAACTATACAAAAATATAAGTTACGCATAAACTTCATTCGCTTTTAAAAGTAGCTGTATTTTGAAATTATTATCCGTCAGTCTATGTCTTTTATCCCTAAACACCGAATTAGCAACACTAAAAGTCTTTCAACCAAAGCACTTGAAGGAAGGGTCGTATTATATTTAAGGAACAGTTCCCGTAAGTCCTTAAAGCCTGATCCACAAAAAATGTTTAAGGACCGATGCTTAAGTAAGTATCACGAAAGTATCGGAAATCCGCAATATTCGATAATTAAAAAAGGAACCGCGATACCGATACTAGATACTTTTTCCGATATGTATCGCGATGCGATAATCGATGTTCAAAAACTATCGCGATACTTCCGATCACTAGTTATTATCCTCGTTATTATCTATACCACCGACAGATTTCATATTACAAAATCGATTAGCCTTAATAAAAATTCGAGTTTTAGGGCCTGCTAGGGTGATTCATAATAATCCTTTCTAATACTAAATATTGCTAATACACAACCTTTTAAGTTATAACCTACTATCTTGCAACATATCAACAAAGTCTAAAAAACTATAGAAATAATCTTAAGAACTAATTATGAAATATTGCCAAATGTAGTGCAAAAGTACGGTAAAATCAGGCTTCTTCTTAGAGTACATACTTTATTTCTTACGAAACCTACCGATCTTCTCGCCTTTGCCTGTGTTGCGCGTTTAAAGTTCCACATAGAGGACCTACAGCTTAACGTGGGCTCAGAACCACTGGAAGTGTCAGCACTTCTACTCCAGAGAAGATTTACCAGGTAGAATACCTCGCTGGTTTGCCACTGCCTTGCGAGGGAGAACGGCCGTTAAAAATCCGATGTTCCGGTACTGGGAATTGAACCCAGGACCTTCAGCGTAGAAGGACAACGCGCTAACCTCTAGCCCACGGCCGTCTTTTCAGGCTACGGTTACGATATATGTGGCCTTGATTTAGTGATATTTGTTCACCTTATTATAGACGAATGGAGAAGAAAAAGATAACTTTTCCATTAAAAATGTGACGTTTAATTTTGAACTGCCAGATCTATTTAGATGCCCTTGATGTTTTACCCTTTGTAGTTAGTAGCAAGCCTTCACGTCAACCATAACTACCTTCTTACAATCAATTCAACAGAACTAGATAATTCAATTATGGAAGTAACTGTCATAGGTTCATACAAGTAAAAAGTAAAATGTATTTTTAAAATTATAAGGACCATTTCAAGAAATACTGCCATCATTTCAGAAAATCATTTGGTTGTACTTGGTTATAGCTTCAAAATACGGCTTAAATCTCTACTGAAGTAACAGAAAATAGATTCTCAGTACCACTTGGTGTATCTAATGTGAATGTAAAAGTCAAAAAAATACTTATTACAATAAAGAGTATATTCTTTGCGGCTTTCGCGGTTTATTAAACTGTCAATATTACAATTTACTTTGGGCTACGACCGCGTCGTCATTTGGGAACTACAACCAGCATTATCAGGTAAAGACCGACCTGTACCTCGTCTGACTTTACAAGCATTTACTCTAGAAGTTTGAGCAATATTTGTTCGTAGGCCCTGCTTGCCTAAACAGAGCCGTGTGCTTAGATTATTTAAACTTGGGGCGGACAAGGATTTGATCTTAATGTATTTTTTTGCCAGAAGAATAATACTTAATCGGCTTATGCCTATTAGCTGTTTGTGAACCCATAGGTACAAACTAACGTTTCGCAAGACATTGTAACTTGCATCTTCAGAGTGAATAGAACACTGAACAATACTACAATACACTACAATAAAGAGCTCATATAATGCGGTAGTACGAAATAGGCGAGGTAGATACATAAAATACTTTATCTGCAATGGCGTTTTAGGTGCTATAATTACCTAACCATAAACAACAATCGCATTTGAACATCTACTGATAATGTAGCTAAAACTGTACATTACCTACGCTGCTATTTGTATATCTGTCACAACATTTTTAAATTAGTAAAAATGTGTTAGAATGTTATTTAGAACCAACATAACAATATATACGTTAAAACAAACTTTATTGTGATCTAATTTGAGTAAGATTCCCAATGTGGCTGTCATTTAAAGCCTTCAGTAACGTGTTATTAGATTCTTTTTTTATCACGCTATCATTCGCGATTTAAAAATTGTTAGAATTTCCATTAATTCAAAGAGAACATGCTTATCGGACTTGCAATCTCCAGTGATTTCAACGCAACGCTGAGCCGCAAACCCTTCTTCGACCTTTAACGCATTAGATCACTTGGTTTGTTTTTTTTTTCACTACAATAAAACGCCTTTTGTAACTACAGTAAACAGCATTAACATACAATTAATTCCAATTAGCAGAATCGTTTCAAACCTAGTTATAATGATTATATAATACATAATCAGTATCGGCTTCAGTTACTTATTTAAAATGGGTTAGAGCACAAGGAAATTCAGGTAAAGGGATTTTAGCATTAATGGTGTTTGGCTCAAGTTTGCAAGATACGATAACATCATCCGGCTGGTGATTAGCTAACGAGATAAACTCTAATGTTTTGAGTTAAAAATGCAATCTAATAGTAGTTTTGTGTCACAGATTAATGTTTTTGTTGTAGTCCACATTTTCTACAATTCGAATTACAAATCATGAGTAAAATCAAAGTGAATGTGGGCGCAAGTGTGACATTTTTGTCTCAAAAATATACTTTAGCCAGCAATTAGTAAAATCAGAACACGTTCTATTTGAAACTAGAATTGTGATAAATCTGTTTTTAAGTAGAAATTAATACGTAAGAATTTAATTAATAATTTTGAAGGTCTAAGGTCTAAACGCTGAATTTTATGTTGACCTAGCAAATATTTAATTATGTTTTAATTCTTTTAAGCATATCTTTTACGATTACATTATAATATATAGAATATGAACCTCATAGAATTAAAGCACAATTTGTTACTAAAATTATTATTATACTTTATGTATAAGTTTTCATGTTTTCGTTCTCATTGTACAATTCTTGCAGTTCTTAACCTCAATTTAAAATAAAACCGCTACGAATACATTTTCAAATAATGAAAATATTAGGATAAAACGGTTACATTTTGTTCCTGCTTTTACAGTTCATAAATCTGACATTTTGTACTAATTAATTAAGTCATAAAAAAGGAAATTGGACGTTTGCGTGCCCAACAACACGAAAAACGCAACTTCTTCCTGCTTGAGCGCTGTTTTTTTATTTTTACCGCTTTTTATTGAATTCGATTCCGCTACTGCAAACTTTACACAACAAATAAGCAACATCTAAGAAGATCCAACGAAATAACAAAAATATCCACCTACTTTTCAGGGGTTTGGGATTACTTTGCTTCCGGCGTGACATGTTTCCGTTTCCCTTTTGTAAAGCCAGCCCTTTAAAAGCTGCGACAGTCACATGTTACGGAACATCGCAAAAACACAACACAAAAGCACTAGACATAAACACTCAAATAAACAAAACACAAACGAAACAAAAACAACTTATATTAGGCAATTGTTCAACAAAACAACTGAAAGGAGAATCGCGTTTTGCAAACCCGCCATCGCGTACGAAAATCTGTTTATTTTTGAACTACGCACGTGATTTTGACAGCTGCGCCGCAACAATCGCCGTAACAATCGCCCTTGCTGCCAACAAACTACTGCTGCCACAAGCTGAGTCACCGAGTGGGAAATACCTCCTCAATGGATTGTTGCTTCCAGTGGTGGAGCTTGGCGCGCGCGCGCGCGCGCTTCTCGTACCCGGAGCTTTCAAAAGCACAGTGTTGCTTTGCGCATCAATCTATTGCTTGTTACTCTTTAAGATATCCTCAATTTTTTACGCAAGCACAACACAAACACACACACACACATTATCAGGAACAACAATGTGTCTTATCACGTCTACTTCAAACATGCAATTGTTCTTAACTTGATTTAAGTTTTATCGCATTAATAATGGCAAAATGGCGATAATACAATGAGTCAGGCTAATCGCACGTGTTCGGTGCTCTATGCCTTATAAGATAACACGACATTATTTAAATAAAACCTTCTCGATACCGCCATTATTACTGTTTGCGTCAACTAATGTATTTTGGCACAAGGATTATGCTAAACTGTCAAGCTCCTAACCTATTTTAGTACAGTCAAACTGCTTTGTCTCAATAAATCCCATTTCTAGATTAGTCAAATTCTACTTACAGTAACTGCTAAATTCCTATTGTTCTATGTATGCAAAACTCTTGGTACACTAAATTTCGATTAGTGGAATTTTTGTATGAGTTGTATGTCAACATTCGACTAAACATAGTTAATCTACAGTTCACTTAAAAATACATACTTGACGTGGCTTAATGTCTAGTTGTGTAAATATGCCCCCCTAACAAAGTATAGTACAACTTCGCTAATCCGGACAGATAAAATTATCCCCATCTCCTTCGAATTTCCGAATTTTATGGATTATAGAAATATTTCAAAAACGCATATTACGCAAAACACATTTTATGCATTCTAACTATTTTAATAAATAACTCACAAGACTATATTTATGCAGCTTCATTTTGTTTAAAATAATAACTAATATCTTCTTCCTTTTGGTTTTCGAAAAATATGTACAGATTGCACTAATTATGGATTCTAATATACACACTTTTGATATTACTTAAGAGGTTACTATTTTTTATCAATTCAATAGAATTTTGAAAAACAAACAAGATTTATTAATAGTTATCTGTATGGTTATAGAAGGCTGGGGTGGCTCAGTGGTAAGAAAGTCAGGCTTTGGATGTAATAGTCCAAACGCTTCCCGTTCGAATAACTCCAGGAGTCAGAAAATGTTTCTAATTCCCTGGTTGGTCGATACTGGATCCCGGTCTTCATTTGCGATCGGGGATCAAATTAATGGTACTCCTCGTGTTACGGTCGCACTAGAGGTATAACAGGACTCCACACGCATACACCTTCACCAGGCAGGTTAAGTACAGTAACGCATCGCAGAGTCGGGCCCTGTTGTGCGTAACACAAACTAACTTAACCTTGACTCACACCACCTCTACTCAAAGCGAAAGGCCTGCAATGCATGTGAAGGCGCCACAATAAATAAATCTGTATGATTATTGATAGTATTTATTGATTTTAAATAAACACGCGACCATGAAGTTTTAGATGTTATGTCTTTTAATTTTTTATCTCTATTATTTTATCGTTAACGAAGATAATCTATTTTATTTGTTCTATTTGCTTTCATAAATAAAATTCTTGATTTCTTCTCCTTATGGTGCCATGTACGTTATCGAACGTTGACGATCATGTTTGTAATAATAACTCTGTTGACTGCCGTTCTAAACAATTAGGTAGATGTTTGACCTGGCGTGGATTTTTCAGCCACGATATTCTTCTTCTTCCAGGACTTTGTTTGCTGTTGATTTTTCCCTGCATTATGAGATGTAGGAGATTGTATTTTCCTTGATTCCTCATAAAATGTCCTTCGAAGAATTTCAGTATCTTTATTCATTCTAAGCAAAACTTTTTTCGCATTCGGTCAACCCAACTTATTTTTAACATACGTCTGTATATCCACATTTTGAAGAATTCTATTTTTTTCATATTTGTGTCTGTCAGCATCTATGCCTCTGCTCCCTATAGGACAGACAACATGTAGTAGCGCACCATTCGCATCTTTAGTTTTAAGTTCAAGTCACGGTACTCAAGATTTTTTAAAGCTTAATAAACGTTGCTCTCGCGTTTTCGATTCGAGACCTGACCTCAAACGAATGGTTCCATTAAAATTACACCCTAAATAGGCGATGCGACTAACTCTTTGTAATTGAATGCCATTGACTGGAATACCGTTATCTACTATTCGCTGTTTACTAATGATCATATACGTTGTTTTTTTAGTATTTAATTTAAGACCATATCTTGTGCACTCTTCCGCAGTTCTATTAATGAGTATCTGCAAATTGCCCAAGCTGTCAGCTAGCAAGACGGTGTCATCTGCATATCGTATGCTGTTAAGTCTATTGATTTCAGAAAATATTGATTTTTATTTTGAATTTTACAACTGCACAAATTGAAATTTAGAACTGTACAATTGAGTTTAGAACTATACATTTTATATACAACTACACAATAAAAACAAGCATGGTTTTCCTTTCAATCTACTATGTACTAAAAGTATGTGTTGCATTGGAATGTTATTTTTTCAGCCCATTGAATGCATTGAGAAAATGACCCAACAGCATCTTTGTGCATGATTTTATTACAAGATTCTTCTACAACTCATAGTCGGAATCTGTGATATTTAGCGCATCGTCAGCTTTTGCAGCCTATATTTTGATTGTGTGATTAAATCTTGATCTGCATAATTTGCCATATGTCTTCATTTTGTCCAGCTGCACAATTAGAGACTTCTTCAATACTCACTAGTAGATCAATAGAATTCAGCATTTGCAGAATGACGTTTAAGTTTGTGTGCATCGATTCAGATTCCCACAGTTGTTCCAACTCAAAGCAATTTCATCTTCTTCAGCCCACTGCCCATTTAAGCAGAGTAACATCCAACTATTTTTAATATTTTTCATATATAGTTTTCCATGATTGGTGCAAGTTCATGTCAGCCCCCTCCAAATTGTAGCTCTATAAAGTGTTAAAGCACTGCTTTACGATATTATTATTTTTATATCATCTTGTTTCACTGTTAGCTAGGACATTTCTTCTGTTGGTCGGCCTGTTATTATTGTTCAGTGGGCAATGATTGTTGGCTCTGAGCTCATCTCTTTGGAGGTCGTCTTGGTGGTTCTTACAAATATGGGCAAGTCGGTATTCCGTCATCCTCTCCACGTGGTCATTCTATTCCTTTCTTCTGGTTTTAGTCCATTTCACTTCGACCTGAATACCACAATTTCTTCTGATATCGTCACTTCTTTGTATGTATCGAAGTGTTACCCCTGAGATGACTTTAATCTATACAGTCCTGACCTTTTGCTTCGCTTTAGTCTTCGCTTTGGTTTCGGCTGCGTATATTAAGATTGAGCGTACCATCACTTTACATATTCAGTTTTTGGAGTCTTGACGCATGTACTTGTTTGCCAGATACCGCTTCTCAGATATTCGGCTACCTAATTGTGTTGCTTCTGTTGCTTGATAGACTTCTTCATTTCGGTCTCTGCAGCTTGTTACTTCTGCCTAGATATTTGAAGGATGTGACTTGTTCCACCATGCAACCGTCTATTTCCAATTTGCATCTAATTGTATTCTTACTAATTACAATTGTTATGGTAATTACAACGGATATTTCCATGCTATATTTTTTCCGCACCATATTGAATTGATGCAGTGTGCGTTGGAGATTGTTTTCGTTGATTGTTAGCAGAAATGTAAGGTCAGCAATACATGATACTTAATTTTTAAAAGGAAGAGGCTAAGAGGCACTTGTCTTATATCTTCTTTGTAGTTATAGCTTCTCTTGATCCACTAGATCTAGAATTATTACTATTGTGAATTAATTTTTGTAGCAAGTTTGCTATGCAATCTGTTTCTTTTTACAATAAATATATTTTCTGATTGTTTAAAAATGACATGAAGAGGTATGTTCATAAAGAGGTGTGTTCCAATGACAAACACTCTCTATGTGGAAGTTATAATACTAATGATATTATCTTCTGTTACAATAACCTACAATCTACATACACTTAAGGTCTATACATTAAATTTAGGGGCGTCTTTCGTCTGAAACGTTTTAGTTGCTGCCTATTATCAAGAAAATTGCTAACACATTCGGATGCACTTCCAAGCGTTGAATGTATTTTTCACTGTAATGCACAATCACTTCATTAATTTTGGACACTTCGAGATCGTTATAAATATCATTATTTGATACAAACCACGGCGCGTCACTCGCTGTATCTTCAACTGAAATCTCTCGAGGATTTCAAATTTTGGTTTTCGATGCCGTACCCCATAGCTGCTGATGTCATCGATTATTTCTACAATTCTGTGTTATTTTCTTTCAGGATATTTAGAATATTGTCCTTCTGTACCTGGTCAAAGGTCTTTTTGAAGTCAGCAAAACATAAGAACAGCGGGTGATCGTATTCTATCGCCTCCACTGGTTGTATTGGATTTTAACCTATTGGCTATATTATTGCTGTGTAATTTACGGGTAAGAACATAACCAAAGT
The DNA here is from genome assembly GCA_014611495.1 of Limonius californicus. Lineage (NCBI taxonomy): Eukaryota > Metazoa > Arthropoda > Insecta > Coleoptera > Elateridae > Limonius > Limonius californicus. The sequence continues at coordinate 19,942 of JABXWE010103455.1, read as the reverse complement.
TTCTATCAAAAATTATTGTATATTCTGATCGATGTGGGGGAGTATTATCTATTAGAAGAGCTTTTTGTGGTAAATTTTTCTCTTCCATATATTATTTGACGTGCTTAACAAAACGTTTTTGAACCATTTCCAAATGTATAGAGAGATTATAGAGTAAACTGGTGTAAGATTGTCCAACTTTTAACAGTGCTCGAACTACTGGAGTGTCCTAGTAGGTGCATGTCAGGATTAGCGAAGCTGTTTTATAGGTTGTTTTAGCAATTCTTATGAAGTGACAATTATGGATAACAGTCTGTAGCAATAGACCTAACATGGTGATGTCTGTGAACTCCAGGGGTTCTCAGGCCCCGCTCTTGAAATGCCTGCCTGCTACCGTTTGAGAAACTTAATTCTGTTTCAACTTTGTAGAAGTTGATACGAGGAAACATTTTGTCAAAACTGTGAAAGTACGTCTAGTTTAGTAACAATGCGTTTAAAAGGAAAAATATACTGCTGCAGCTGATAAATTTGGTATACAATTCTCAAAAATAAGGATTCTACCATTAATGCTTTTGGAAATAATTGAAATTAAGGGCAAGAAGCTGAAGAACCAAATAGTTTTTGCCATTAATAGAGAGATATTGTGAAAATATTCAATATAAAACTGCAAAACGACGAAACAGATCCAATTACTTTGTAAAACCTTATAGATTGTATATCGTTATTTACAATATTTCATTTTTCATTTCATAATCGTGATCCTCGTTTGTACCGCTTGCGTAATGTCGAGGCGGTATGATGCAAAGCTAAGCTAGTTTTTGCTATGCACAACAGAGCCCGACTCTGCCGGTTACCGTGTTGGTGCGAATCCGTGCTTGACTTGCCTGGTGTGCGGATGTTTTTTTATGGTCTTGTTACTCCTCGAATGCGACCGTAATACGAGGAGTGCCATTAATTTGACCCCAATGGCAAATGGAGACCGTGACCCAGCACCGACCACCCAGGGAATTAGAAAAATTTCCGACCCCTGGAGTGATTCGAACCAAGAAGTGTTCGGACCATTACATCCAAAGCCTGGCTGTTTTACCACTGAGCCACCCCAGCTAAGTAATTATTTATATGAGTTGCTACTTTTGTAATAGTAATTTTTGTTCATCTTGCAAATTTCTTTAATGTTTTCTTCTATTCAATAAGTAGAATATTATTTATCTTCCTTACTACTACGACTTGAGGGTCTACTGAAGTGCCTTATAATTAGCTAAAATAAACATTTGCTGTCGTCATTATCGTCATTATACGATCTTTCTACATCCTATTTTTTAAATTAGTAAGTAGTAAGTAGTACCATATCCACAGTTGCAGTTGCAGCTGTTTCATTATCAGCCATTTTGTCTCACTGCTAAGCACCGGCCTCTTCTCTGTCACGTGATTCTCCTCAGCGCTAAGGTAGAAACACAGGGGGTTTGCAGTTTAAAGTCGATTCCAAACGACATAAATTCCAGAGAAGGTTTTCAGCATTAAGATCCCACGGTTGCAAGCCGGATTAGTCAATTGTGTGTGATGGATTGCAGTACAAGATTGTTATAAACTACGTAGTAATGCTAAGTTTCGAACCCAAACCAGAATCGACATTTTGCTCAGAAATCGAGCGCTCTACCAACGGAACTACCACCACACCTTTAGTTGTTTAGCAGCTACGAAATTATAACAACTTAGGTAAGCTACTATTACTCTAATAAAGAATATGGCCAATTACCTATATCTTGGACAAAACATAGAAAGGAATGTTATGGATTGCCTTTGAAAAAAGCTCTACTATATTTTGAATCATTTTCTTCTTTGGGAAAGGAGCGGGAAAGAAGTTCACCTCTAGATTTTTTAAGAATAATCGACAGATATTGTAAACATTTCAGTACAAAACTGACAAACTACGAAACAGAACTGACTTTTTTAAATATCCTATAGAATGCGAATTAGTATTTATAACAAGTGAGTGAATATTTCTTGTAATGGAAACATTTACTCATTTCGCATAATTATATAATGTTTTCTTTTATTCGTAACAAAATTAATAAGCTGAATATTATTCACTCTCCCTGCCATAGTTTTTGTAACTAATTTACATGTTTGGTGTTTATCTTGGTGCGGAATAAGCTTTAAATCATCCCATACGATTTTAATCCTTTAAAATTCCTTTGTTATATATATATACACTTTGCACCTTAAATTGTTTGATTGAAATACAAAATTCATAGACAAACCGGAAACTGTACCGTTTATAACGATTCAAATATATTTAAAAAGTCGAAAAAGTAAAACATTACGTGTTGATATTATTGTAATCTGCATTACTACGTAATGATAACCATTTCTGATCTATCTTTACAATTTTGAATAATCAGAGCAAGGGGTTCTGCTATTGATTGGATACTTACAAGTAAGAGGACATTGAAATTAAACAAATTAAAATAGAGCGGGCAAGAATCACGTGATTCTTGCCCGCTAGCTCGAGGAAAGCATTCCTCGCAAGATTACCTGTTTTTAATCTACTGATGATGACTGCTTAGCAGTCGAAATGTACATTTAGAGTACAAAATATTTTTGTGAGAAATAAAGGGCTTTTTGTCTTCAGTGTAGTAAGGGGACAGTCAAAAATTATAAGATCGAAACGAGTTATATAACAACTTAGTAATGCTACAAACGCACTGTATAAAGTTAAATGACGCTTAATAGTCTGTTCTAGGCATTTGCTTGACAGTTTGGATTAACGGTAGCATCCGGATCATTATCATCCTTAGTTACATGACACTTAAAGTTATTTGAAGTATATTAATATCTTATACCTAAAATGTATTATATTATGTGTCAAATGTCTTAAATACTTTCAACTTGTAGTATTATGGTACTTCCAAGCACCAACTGCTTGATTTCATTAGGAACCCTGAATCAACAACAGTATCAAAAAGACTATCGACTTTGGCGTGTTCAGAAATCTTATATTCTGATAACTTGATGTCGGAAATTTGAAATACTCTTAGCTTTTGTATAAATAAACAGTTAATGGATTTTATTCGACATAAGAGGTCAGGAGCAGTATCGAATGTCAATATAGTGCCGTCAAAGATTATTTCGAAGATTGTCCATAAAATCATAAACTCATGATAATCATAGTACCCTTATGATAGTTTACACGTCAAGTGCTTGGGTCTTTATTAGACAGTATGATAGTATCCGGAAAACTACTGACAATGGTTACAAAAATCTTCAAAATATGTTTCAATGATTTTAATCTTGTCTAAAATCTCAATTATTAGTCCAGGAAGTTTAGCATTTCACTTCGGAAAAATTTATAGTAAGCTATAAATTGGTGTACACGTACCTTTCAGCTCCCCAAACAATCTGTGAAAAGTCCCAAAGATTCCGGTGTATGCATAACTTTTGACAGCGGAAAAACAGCCCAAAAAAGTACCTTTCTACGTTTTTTTTTGCCAATTTCTTCGTTCCCATCGATCCTACGGCTATAAAGTGTACATATAAAAAAGAAAGAACGGAAAATTCTCTACAAAAAAGGTGATATAAAGTTTATTGATAAAACTAGTCATTTCCACGTAAAAAGCCGTGAAACATCAGAATAACTTTTGTGGTTGGGCGCCGCTGCGTGGTGCGTTCTGTGTGGCGGTGCAAATAGCAGCTGCGCTTTCTCCTCTGAACCTGCTTTACTGTTTTTGGACTGCACTGCTGTGGTGGAGAAGAAGATTTGTCAAAATTTCAAAGATATTACATCCTCCCGCGCGGACAGAGTACTTTCGCTTTTAACAGTCAGCAGTAACGTCAAAGTTCGTGATACAACAGTACCTATCAATGCATTATTGTTGTTCCAAAGAATCAGTGCCATTAAAAGATCGGATGCAGAGGTCCGTATTTACATCAAACATGAATTAGCTCCGTTCTCGCTATCAATGTTCGTTCTTGGGGACCTGCGCAAAGGAAAAAAATCTGCTTTTTTTGACGTCTTCGAGCAATCAGTAACTGAACTTGATTTTACAGCAGTCACGTACGTCATCGACGGAGGATTCCTCTTGCACCGAGTTGTGTGGTATCAGAATGAATCTTTTGATTCGATTTGTGCAAAGTAGATTGGTTATGTACAAAGTTACTACGGTTCAAACGCTGTCGTAGTCTTCGATGGATACAACAATAGCACCAACAGCGTGAAAGCCATGGAACAACGTCGTGGTGCAGCAAAATGTTCATCTGTTGATACTTCGACGAAATGATGAATGTCACAGTAAGCCAGGAAAAATTCCTTTCCAACAGTAACAACACGAGCAGATTAATTTCAATTTTGTCTGTCAAGTTCGAAGCCAACAATTCTGTCGTTAAACAGGCGCAAGATGATGCTGAGCTTTTTAATCATTGAAACAGCTCTGGAATGTTCACGCACAAATAGAACAGTTGTTGTTGGGGAAGATGTAGACCTTTTGGTAATTTTGGTTGGTCGCGCTCCGATTGATGAAGAGATCTTCTTTCTCAAGCCAGGCAAAGGAAAAGTCCAGCAAAAGCTCTGCTCTTCTCAGAGTTTCAATAAATACGAAGACATCAGGGATAATCTTCTCTTCCTACACGCTTTCACTGGATGCGACACGACATCTGCTCTTTTTCATAAAGGGAAAACTGCAGCTTTGAACCTTTTCACGATACGTCAAGACTTACGTGCTGCAGCTCAAATTTTGAAACATAGTGATGCTTCTCGAGAGTCAGTTTCTTAGGATGCAATACGCATCTTCCTAGCTGTGTATGGCGCTCCGATTAACCAAGACGACTTGGGAGAATACCGTTACCAGTGCTTTATGAAAGCTGTAGGCAGAAACAAGTCGGTCCAGTTGAGTATGTTACCCCCCACAGTCGATGCGGCTAAGGAGCACCTATATCGTGTCTACTACCAGCTGCAGAAGTGGTTAGGAAACCAGGTGAACCCTCAAGATTGGGGATGGGTATTCAAAAACGGCTTATTGGAGCCAATAAAAACCTCCCAACCTCCTGCCCCGGATTGTCTTTTGAACATGATTTTTTGTAATTGTTCGAAAGGCTGTGGTGCTTTGTGCGGCTGTCGAAAGTTGGGACTACAATGTTCAGCAGTTTGTGGCAACTGTCATGGGACATCTTGCCTGAATGCTGCCCCAATCGAAGACAATAATCTCGAAAAAATAATTGACATCGACGATCCAGAAATAACCTCTATTGATGATTCCGAATCCTGGTATTTTCCACCAGTCCAGGTAGTAAAATGAAGAATAAATCGAGGTTGAATAAAAAGATAATGTCAGAAAGTAAGTCAAAACTGACTTACATTAGCAAACCTAATTTTTGTACTCATTATTATTATTAAGTTAATAATCAATAATGTAAATAAATAAATAATAAATTTTGTTCACTGAAATATACAATTTTTCATACCCCAATTCGTATAAAATAAAAAAAATGTAAAAATTAGAAGATAACGCACTGAAAACTATATTTTGATCATAAAGTGCACTAAAATATCTATACAAAATTTTCATATTTTATTTATATATATTTTTATGGTAGGTAGTCTCTAATCTATACATATGGTGGCAGCTCAGATAGCAGAGCGATCACTTTCTTGGCAAAACCTCGAATATGGCTTGGGTTCGATTCCCCGGCATTACTAAGCAGCGCATAAAAATCTTGTGCTGTAACCGACCATACACAATTTTTTAATCCTGTTAACAATCATAGGATCTTAATGTAAAAAGCTTTTCCTGGAATGTTTGTGGTTCGAATTTGACGTTAACAGCACCTTTCAAAACTTTATGTATGATTTTACTGTCAAAATCTTAAGTACTTATCATCATTATCATCAGCATCACCGCCAGGGTCTAAACATTCCATCTATGCTTCTATGCAAAGCTATTGTATCAGTGGTTGTTCCTATCCACTGTGTACCTGCGACCTTCTTTATGTTATCTCTCCATCTAGTAGCACTTATAACTGGTAGTCTACACAATATCAACTATTGATTAATAGGCAGTTTATGAAGATCTTGAGTTGGAAATGGTATCCAACTATTGATTATAAAGTATCAAAGTTTCTTGCTAAGATGGCCAAAATTTCAAATATTAATGAGTAGTATTATGATGGTAGTACACTAAACTTTAACTAACATTTAATAGACAACTTATAGATAATATTCTACATTTTGCTTAGGAATATCGTCCATCTCTTATCTTTGCAAAGCTCTCAAAATTTCTTTCAAAGATAATAATATCTACCAAAGTTGTTATAGTTCTTGCTTTCTGGCCAGAACGTCGATTACGGCGTGGGTTCGATTCCCATTGCGCTGCAGACTACTATACACAATTTCCCAATCCGGTTGGCAAACGTGGGATCTTAATGCCAAGAACCTCCTCTCGATCTCTCACTAGACATTAAGCTGTGGGTCCGCTGTGTTTCTACGTTAGCGCTAAGTGAAGCACGTACCAGAAGCCGGTGCCCAACAGTGTGGTTGCTAGCAAATGCCACAGTTTCAAAACATATATGTGTAATTTAGCCTTTTTACGCAGTAAGTCACCTCATTTTATGCACTTCAATTATCTGAAGTCGCTAACTCTTTTCACTTAGTATTATTGTGGTAAGCATCAAAGTACCAGCTAACAATTAATGGTCGGTTTTCAAAGCTTGTTCGATATTTTGTATAAAGAAAAGTATGCGGACCGGCGCCGGTAGCTCGGATAGGTTGGCCGAATGCCTTCCACGCTTCTGTCCCGGGTTCGAATCCGGACGCCGAGGTCGGTGATTTTTTTCTGAGAGATAAAAACCGCTAAAACGGCCCTTCTTCTCGGATAGGAAGTAAAATCGTAGGCCCCGTGTCCAAGTGTTGTTGGGAACGTCAAAAGAACCCTCAAACAGGCTAAATTTCCAGGTGTGGTAGGATCGATCCCTGGCGTCGGTGGTTAGCTATAGTAGCAGAAATAGGTTGACGTTCAATAAAAACAAGCAAACAAAAGTATACGGAACACAGTAGCCGAACTTGTTAGATTTTTTTGTCAAAATATTACGATACTGTTACTCACTCACTCATTGACAGCCTTTTTGTCCCACTGCTGGGCATCGGCCTCTTCTCTGCCACGTGTTTCTCCTCAGTGCTAAAGTAGAAACGCGAGGGACCTACAGTTTAACGTCCGAATCCGTGTTGTGATAGCTCAGTTGGTAGAGGACTCGCTTTCTGAGTAAAACGTCGATTCTGGCTTGGGTTCGAAACCTAAGCTTTACCATGCAGATTTATAAAAATCTTGTCTGCAACTCACCACACACAATTTCCCAATCTGGCTTGCAACCGTGGGATCTAAAAACCTTCTCTGGATACTGTTACAGTATTTTATAAACTGACACCGGGTGCTTAATAACTATTTTATATATTACATTCGACATTGTAAGTTAACCATTAGTATTAAAAACAATATCAGTTAATTAGAGTTAAGAATAATGCCGCCAAAGATTTGTCACAATTAAATGTCAATAATCAAAAATAGTTTAGTGTTTCAGTTGTCTAGAAAGTGATAATTAATTCTTTATGCTCGTTTGATGGTTTTATTCGAGCTAATGAGCCAGTAGTAGTCTCTCGATCTACGGCACATTCAAATCTTTTTTGGAAAGTTTAATATGGCAAATTGAAATACTCAGATTTAAACATGTCCTGGTAGTCTATAAAGTGTCGATTATGGCATAATAGCGCCCACAAGTATTTAAAAAACTATTAGCTATATATTAATGATAGTGATAACGAAATATCAATAGCATATTTTATTTACTTTATTTGACATTCGAAGCAAATTATAAGCGTTTAGTATGCTGTTAACAATAATCATCAAAAAATTATATTTTTATAATAATTGCAATTAGTATATACTTACGAGTACTTTTCAATATAATACATGGTATCACAAAAATATAACTAACAGTATTTTAGTGTAACTTTATTAACTTATTTTTGTTGAAAAACTGCTAACTGTTACTAGATAACAATCACAATGGTAGAGTCGTCTTTTCCACATCTTTGATAGTCATGGCATTATCGACAATACTTACTATGAAGTAATTATCTGTAATCCAGCTATCAGCGGCCTTCCTGTTCCCCCACTCCTAATATCTGTCTTGCATCTTCTTGTGTCATTCCCGGGACTTCTATAGATCTCCAACTAACCTCATTCCGTGATCTACGGAGTCTGCATCCTTTTCGCCTTCCAGGTGATGGCCATTGAGACCATCTGTTGTCTTGCATACGGAGAAGGTATCCACGATTGTTTCCACTGCTTACAGTGTTTTTCTTACATTCCTCTGATTTTCGTATTAAGTAATCAGTTTCCATGGTATTTAATGTATTTCAACTTCGGCGTTTACCATCCATACTTGCAATGCTACGGACAGAATGGGCGCCGAAGGATGAAGGGCGTCAAACCAAGCTCTGCCCCTCCCCCCCCCCGAGCGCGAAAACATTCAATATTGCAAAAATTAAAAATATCTGCAGCACTATTAAGGGATGTCTAATCTGTATGTTGTCATTTTTTGTCATGTAAAAATGCAAACGCTGCTTTTACTTGATTATAAAATTCAAAATGGTAAGATAATATGGTTTTATTTTAAGAGTTTTCTTTACTTTGTTCAGGTCAATTAATAAAGTATTTTTCAAGCAACTAAATGTTTTAAAACTAGCATCTATACATATCTGAAGCATATAGTATCTTATAAAGCCTGATTTCAATATCCAACAGATCTCATAATAAAGTCCTAATTATGTCCGACTCTTAGGTGTACTTACTGCTCTCCAAATCACATCAAAATATCTATTAATAGCAAACATCTTAGAACATATATACAATCTACATAATCAAAACAAAAACGTACGATTAATCTGGATGCCTTCCCATATGGGAATAAATGGCAACGAAAAAGCTAATGCAGCAGGAAAATCAGCTGCGAGTGAAGACAATATAAGAACAGAAAATCATATCACTAGGACATGAAAAACGTCATATAGAAACGAATACTTGAAACATGGCAAACCGAATGGGGAAATACTAACAACAACAAGCTCGGAATGGTGAAGATGACAATAGAGCTGTGGATCTCTCCAAAAACACGCCGCCAATAAGTAATACTTACCAAGCTGAGAAGTGGTCATACCCGTCTAACTCATGCCCACTTATTTCTGCATGATGGCTAATAACTGCAACGCCCGTCTTGCCAGCAACCATGTAATCATCGACTGCCCTAATTATGAGCGAGAAAGAAGAATAGCCAAAATTACAACGGACAAGGGCGCACTCAGGATCTGAACTAGATGGGGGCAACTCATATTAGTTTCGAGGAAAGGGGGGGGGGCGGAGAGTGAAGCACGATTTCTTACAAAATATAACTCAAAACTATTGAAAAAATGTTTTAATTAATCACTAAACATACTAATACTACCACTTTATAATAGGTACCTACTGCCTACAATGTACTTAATGGAGCTAAATTTTTAAATAATAATATTCTCGGTTTTGTGGCAAATTTGTCTATAACTTTCTTTTCCGCCATCTCATGGTTTTCTTTCACAAAATTCCTATGCACGCTCATCAGGCATGATCCAGTCAGCCTTTCCTCTCCCATAGTGCTCCTAAACCAGGTCTTCACTCTTCGAAGCGGAAAAAAATATTGGTTTCGTTAAACAGGTCAACGACTTCTGTATCCCTTAATTTATCTTCAGGTAAATTCTTCTTCATCCACAAATGACATCATTCAACACATAAAAAGTTTTAAACAATTCTGCATTCTTTTGAAGTTCTGTAATATTAGTTTTGATCATGTCTAAAGGATGTAGTTTTGTTAACCCAAAAGCTGGGGTATTTTCTTAGGAAAATCGAATATTTAATGATGACGTAAGCGGATCAGTATATGGTATAATTAGTGAATGTCGCCAGTATTCATTAACATTGTCTGATGGAGGACTGCTCCTGTGTTTTTGCTTTTAATCAAAACGCAGTACAGAAATTTCTATTTCCAATTCCATTGCAATGTCTTGTGATCTTTTAAGTAGTTCGTCAATGATTCGATCTGCGTCCTTGCGGTCTTTTTTTAATACGTCAAAGATTCCTGTAATATGTTCTCCCACCGCGATCAAATCCATAGTCTTTGCTTGCAAGGCGTTAACTACTGGTTCCAACACTGCCGAGTATTTTGCTATTGTAATTAGGTTAGGTCGTAGTTTTTTTAATATTTTTGTACAATTGCCGCAGAACGCGGCAATTGCCGTAGCAATGGCAACACTGGTTAGGTACAACGCTACTAGAAGCTTTCAGAATCCAGAGCAATCTGACGTCATGGGGTGCAAGGAGAATAGCGGCAAACGGCGAAATAGTTTCACGATAGATGACTCCAGGTAGACTTGCTACTAGTCAATATTCATTACACGTTCTGGCTTTCTTCAAACTGATACTGAAATGATACATGTTGTTGATGGCCTGTAAAATTATTATTAATAAATAAATAAATGTTTTAAATGCCAAAGAAAACAAGTACCAACCAGCCAATAACAATTACTTTAAACAATATATAATCGACACTACTGTCCTAACCTGTTCTAAGATGCCGCATGCCAAAACCATAACAGCACGGTTGTTACGTTTTTGTTGAGCAAGTAAATTACCAAAGCCGCAAATATTTGATCATATTATCATTATCAATATTAACTCAGTAACATTGCAATCGAATTAATATAGACTATACCATAAACTTTATTCGTTTCGTTTATTATATGATCATTTCACGCTGCTATCAACTAGCTGTGACCGTGTAGTAAGTTTCCTTTTGGAAGATTTCGATACAGAATTAAGATGTCACATATTTTGGTATTAATGGAATCTGGTCAGGAGATTTTTAACTAAATATTTGAGGACAGTTTTCACCTTCATTGGACAATGCCATTAACCACAAGGGCGGATCCAGAGAGGGGGCACTGAGGGCAATTGCCCCCCCCGAGATCAAGATTTCAAAAATTATTTTGTTAGAAATAATGAGTAATTTTATTTCCAATGACATCTTTTTGAAACTAACACAATCCCTGAACGATAATGCGTCAACAAAAGTAAATCATGGCAACTTCTGAGAACTCTTACAGTACCGCATTGCTTCAGGAGATAAACAACTACAGAGCCACCTAAAAAGTGCTTCTTCACGTGCAACTTATATTTCAAAATCTACTCAAAATGAAATAATAAAAAGTTGTGGTGAAGAAATACGTGACTTCATTGTTTCAAGAATCAAAGAGGCTCGTTTTTACAGTATTCTTTTTGAAGTATTAGATATGTTCATCAAGGGTATTTATATGAAGATTTTATTATGTTTGAAGACGCTTATGATCTTGTATTAAAAGATCATACCCCAACCAACACAATATCAACCTAACGCCTAAACTCTCAGGCGAAGCTCTAGGAAAAATCGTCATTAAACTCATAAGCGAACTGGATCTAGATATGAACAACTGTGTTGGAATCGGAATAGATAGTTGTAGTGTAATGTCATCAGAGGCCGTCGGAGCTGTACACTGCATCCAAGAAACTGCAAAAAATGCTTGCCGCTCTCCTTGCAGCAATCATGCAACAACTTCATTTCGAAAAGCTCTAGCTTACCTGTGATACACAATGCTGTGGGTACTGTTAAAGCTGTTATAGCCTTCTTCAATGCATCTGCAAAGAGGCAGATAATTTTTAAAGAAGTATCTTGTTCCAAGCAAATCTATGTGAAACTAGATGGATAGAACGACATGAAGCACTTATCAAGTTCTTAGATTTGCTTGTGCCACTAATCGAAGCCCTCACGAAGATTTCTCAATGGCAAGACCGAAGTACTAGTTCTACCGCAAATTCCCCATTGAATTCCATTTGCAGTTCAGATTTTATAATAGGGTTGCTTTCTCTAATTGATTTACTGAAAGAGACGTTGCCATTGAGCCGATATCTTCAGTCACCTATTCTTGACGTATCCAAGGCTGCAGATTGTTTTAACACGACTATAATACTCTTGATAAAAAGAAAAATACTCCTGAAACACAAGTTTACAGCGATGCTACTGTACTTTCCAATGATATTGGGTTTCAAATCCAGCTTCCTCGCATCGCTAGTCGGCAGACTCACAGGGAAAATTACGCAGCTAAGACAGTGGAGGAATACTACGTAAAATTACTATATATCCCTCTTCTTGACAACGTAATTCAAGATCTTAAAGACAGATTGCCTGAAACAACGATGACAACTTTTAAACTAAGAATTTTGATGCCAAATGTTATTTTAGAACACAAAGATGGATTCAAAGAAGAAGCTAAGTCTTTAGCAAAAAGTTATTCGGCTCTTCTTCATGACTCTGAAACAGCCCTGGCAACCGTTATAGAAGGGGAAGAGCAAAATCCTGGTTAAGATCAAGGATGACTGAAAAACGTTTAAATGGATTGTGCCTCTTGCACGTTCATAGGGGAATTCCCGTGGACGTAGAAAATGTATTGGAGCGATTTGCAAAATCCAAGAATAGACGTTTGGATATAAAGATCTAACATTATTTATTATTGGTCTCAAACGTGTTTGCTGTTGTTTTGTAGTTTATACCGATAAGTGGAAATACAAAACTGTTTCTGAAGCATTTAGTAAAGATTTTTAACTTAATCTTCACCCGATAACATCATCCTATTTCCTGTACTTCATGGAGTTGTTTATAAGTGTATGGTTTTTACAGTATGGTAAAAGTGTGGTACAGTACCACAATTACGATACTGTAAAAAGACAGGTATAAAAAGATTCAACTTCAAGCTACTGTGTGCCCCTCCCGAGAAAGACCTCTGGATCCGCCCTTGATTAACCAGGACAGCAATACGTCAGTTCTTACTTCTAGTATGGCATGTGTAAATGTAGCAGACTCATGATAATGTGAACTAACTATAATCACGCATTTTCGTACTATTACAAAGCCGCAGATATACCTATATGCTACTATCTCGCCCAAAAGCATGCCAATAGCTGTCTTCAGCGTCCCCGTGGCATGTGCATCGTGTTGCTGTCAGTAGTTTGCCTGTTAGTACCATCCATGCCAGTCAATCGAACGGCGTCTGATTTTTTGTGTGCATTATGCGGAGAAAAAGTTGGGCCGCGCAGCGCATTACAAGTCACTAGCAAAGAATGTCTGAACGTGCTGCTTAGCTAGGACAATTTAAAAGTTTTATTTTGCACACGTTCGCTAACACTGCTATCGTACTTAACAGTTCATTTCTAATTTCTTCGACGACCTCCATCTCAGTTTGCTACTCGCACGAAACTAAAAATATGAATAACTATCATGTGTATACCGACCTTCATGCATGCTAAAAACCCGCCAAAAGCATGCTTTTTCCCTGGTTTGTGTATCTATGACTCAAGAGTGTTCACATATGTCGGCCTCAATGGTTATCACTCACCTCTTTGCCGATACAATAGACTACTTTTCACTACCGTTCAAGATGGAGTCGTCTTTGATACTGCATTACTCTCTGCACCTTCGAATTCTTTCATTTTATAAGGAAATGTTTTGTGGCGATATCCGAAGATTTTGTTCCGCACTTGGCTGCCACTTTAACCCTGTTTAAGGTAATTAGTGACGTGCATTAACTCAGAGGAACCGGCGGTTTTAGGTTCTCTCCGAAGTACCAGGATAGCAGCGTGTGAGCGTGCATTTTCGGTTACCAGTCCGCGTGCATCGTTGCTTAAATTTGAATACATGTTCTACTGTTTTACCAGAACCTATCCGGTAAATAAACAATCAAAAGTGTGCAAAGCATATTATATTTGATACCCGTGCAAAGTCTAAAATAAAGAAACTGTGGATACAGTCTTACCTTTTATACTGAAAAGAAAGATGATATTGATATGTTTGGTTTTGGAAAAAATACTAAGCATATTTTTATTTGTCCCTGTAATTGCCCGTTTATTTCTAATTATATCTAATGAAAGAGGAAACAGAAAAAAGATTAGTTATTTCTTAATTGAAACTAGTCGGGGGAGTGGGTATAGCGCAAGGTGCGTTGAGTACGTAGTGTATACTCAACGCACGTTGGGTATAGCGTATGTTGAATGTAGAAAGGATAGAACTAAAAGGATGGTGACGCAATGTTGCCAATAGTATGGTAGTACAGTATAGGTATAGCAGGTAATTTGAAGGTATATATGGGTCACAGTTGAAATACCATTACCTTCCTGAAAATTTGGTAATTTTGCTGTAGCAACATAATGCCAGTATACGCGATGCAAACGTTCAACGCCATATGTTATAGAAAATATGTCGCTAAAAAATTTAGTAGACAATGTTCTCAGAAAAGCAACGAATGTACGAAAACTTCAACATTTTATTAACCGAAAGTAGATCAAATAGACGTAAGTAAATAAAATAGTCCAAAAGAGCTAGAAGAATATAAAAGTGTGAAGGTATTTAGAATAAGTACAAGTAAGTACAAAAAGGAAGTTGTAAAACTAATGAATAGGCAGGGTCCCTTGTGGATAACTAAGAAGCGTAACAAGTGGTAGGCATACTTGCCAATTCACATCCCAAACGTAATATATGTAATATATGACCAAAAAGTAAAATGCAATACAGTAGAAAAAATATTAACATCGGCGGTAGTACACGCAAATTAAGGCAAAATACCATGATAAAGAAAGGAAGACAGAAATAACGGAAAGTCAATAAGAAAAATTGAAAACAGATATGTTAGTGACAACGATAGATGTGCAAGTCTACGATCAACAGTAACTGTTGACAATTATTGTTTGATACCAATGCGATTGAGGATGATGATGTTATTATTGGGGATTTTTATTTGTTTATATACATGTAATTACTGCGTGCTATTATCTATTAAATCTGTTACACGTTGCCGTAACGTGCAAAATTTAGATCTTTATGGCTTTTTAGTGATTTTAATGGATATTTTTTAATTTGAATATTAAAAAATGTCTTACTTTTATATGTTATTGGATAGATTGTGTTAAATTGTTCATATTTTTTTAATTATTCGTTTAATGAGTAACATTTTTTAACAAAAGCCGGTAATCTGGTTTCCAGAGGTTGGCAATGCTGGGGAGACGACTTTGCATGTTCATTCTCACA
Organism: Limonius californicus; assembly: GCA_014611495.1. NCBI lineage: Eukaryota > Metazoa > Arthropoda > Insecta > Coleoptera > Elateridae > Limonius > Limonius californicus. The sequence continues at coordinate 4,777 of JABXWE010103455.1, read as the reverse complement.
GATTAAATTCATTGCAAAAATTGCAGTATTTGACTTTTTAATTTCTGATAAATTCTAATATTGATTTTCATAAATGCCTGCTCTGATAAATAAATTATTTTAAAATTATCAAATAATAAAAGTAGGAGCTGTACGAAGATGAATATTGTGGCGTCCTCTGTTGTCGTATAGTACTATTTCATACAGATCACTATGCTTTATAATCGACCGTTAAATTTTTCATAGTTTATCGTAATATTTTAGTAGAAATCTCCATAAACTTATAGAGGATGTTAATAGATGTCCATAGTCGAAACAACAGGAAAAACACGCTTTGCTTATTGATTGGCCTTCAATAGTTAATGAATGATCTCATCTCTGTCGTAATAAGTTTTGTAAATAAACACCTATCTGTTTACGTTTGAATATTGGACATACATAATTTGCAGTTACTCAACTAATTAGGATTACAAAAAGCCGATATTTGTAAACGCTCGACGCAAATTGGAAATTTCATGGCATGGGTGTGTGGATTTACTTGTTTACGCTAAGCATGACGTCACTATCCAGGTTCGAAGAATCTACCTGTTCGATTTTAAAATTTGTCTGGGAGATATTTTCAAGGAATGATGTGTTCAACCTTCATAATAGTTTGCGAAGAAGTAAACTAGGTAGAACCATCATATTTTATTGAGAAAAACCTCAGAAGAAATTCAAAAATAAATTCCCAAGTATATATAGTAGTTGTTCTTTGTGAAATAAAGTAGAGTATGACTGTTACTTGAAAATATTATACAGTAGAAATCCCACGACTTAACGGGAAAAGTGATTTGCTACAACCTTCCAGTTATTAAAACAACCTTCTTCTATGCTATTGAGTGTAAACGCCTGTAATATAGTTTTGAAAATGTTTTTATTGCAAGAGGTTACATTTCATTTTTTTATAAGAAGAGTAAGCTATTACACTGAACACATAGTGAAAACAATGTATATAGAAATATTCTACTACTATTTTTATTAAGCCCTAGTACTAAATCCACTAGTAGGTAAGTCCATTGGGTCTGCATGCCATCATTGTCATTGTAAGATTTGGGAGGGTAAGTTACCTTACGCGCACCTAGGCCACATATGTGGACCCATTGTGCTGCCTCCCCAGCAGACCCCCAATTTGAACATCATCCAAGCAATCCAATCCTTTGGAAGTATTTACGGACGTCTGCATGCCAAATTAAAGCCCTAAATTTTCACTCGATTTCCTTGTGCTATTGATTTTTAATACCAAACCTTTCTGATCTCAAAGTTCGCTATCCTAATTCAATTCAAATATATACATTTCTCCATTCCAAGCTTTGGAGGATGCATCCAAGGGATATGGCTCCAAATTCAGTTAGTTAAAACTAGGTGGATCCTAGGGATCATCATTTTTGGGCAGATCATAGTTTAGCGCCGAGGACTGCAGCCCTTGGATCCTTGGTCCTCAGCAGTGCCGAATAAAAATGTCACCAAGCATTCATCAAAAATATTGCTAGTAAAAATGCTTCCGGCAGATATAAAACTCGTGAAAGACAATGCCTAGTAGACATTTTTTCAAAAGTGCACTACTATAAATACCACCATCAACGGTAGCGGACAGTAAGAATGCCGACAAAATAGTACTCAGTAAAAAATATCATTGGGTAAAAAATATCTCTGGTAAATATATCATCAAAAATAACACATAAGAAAAACAACTTCTGGTAAAAATTTCATCATAAATAGCACCACCATAAATGACACTATCAAAAATACCTCTCAGTAAAAATATCGTTAGGTACAAATACCTCCGGCAAATACAGCGCCATCAAAAATATCACACATCAGAAACAAAGCTTGGTAAAAATTATGCCACAAATGCCGCCACCAAAAATACCACTATCAAAGGCAGTGTCTTGTAAAAATATTACCGACCAAAATAGCTCCCACTAAATATAATACTCTATAAAAAAAAACCTATTAGAAACAAGGCCTGGTACTCATTTTGCCACAAATGGAACCTCAGCACCGGTTAACAACATCACTGACAACAATAGTGCCCATCCAAGCAAGATAACGCCCATAAAAATACATTGAGTAAAAACATCAGATTATCAAAAATGCCGCTGGAAAATATAACGCTGCCACAAATAACAACGCAGGGTACAATAAAATGGTGCCAGCAAGCACAGAGTTCTTAGAAGTACCGCTTGGTAAAAATGGTTTTGACAAAAATCGCACATAGAAACACAGCAGTCCTTTAAAATAGCGCCGAGTAAAAATATCGTCAGCAAATATAGCATTATCAAAAATAACGCTCATCAAAAATAAAAGAGAGCAGGCCAAAATAGCGCCCTCATAATAACCTCCACCATAAAGAAAAGCAAAAGTATATCAAGCCTATACCATAACAATTCTATGTTTACGTCCAAAATTGTATACCTATTTTATTTTAATAATTATAAGACGGTTATCTACATATGTGGAACCCTAAGCTTAAGATCATAAGATCACTTTCTGAAGATACGCTACTATGACCGATCTTAGATTTTCGAATTTGAATAAAACAGCACGCCTTATAATTTTTGTTAGCGTTTTTACCCACCACCAGACAAAGAAGATTTAGCCAAAAAGAACAGCCGTTACGCCTAATATAAGCAAAAGAAGAAGAAGGGCATTATTAACTAACTAACTTTGATGGCGTTATACTTGTTGACCCTGTTTTTGTCGGTGAAACTTTTATCAAGAACTATTGGAGGCTGTTACGTTTACGTACCATAGTCACTCCCAACTAATGTCGAGGGTAGTTTTTTATTACTCTTGAAATTATTCTAATAAACAGAAAATGTGACACATTGGAATAAATTATATGCAGTACCAATAATCACATTTTGTATGTATTAGTTACTTAAATGGCGCCCTCAAACAAAGGCGCCTTTGTGCTGTGCATAACTCCTCATACAGATCGGATTATCCTACCAAAATTATTAAACTAAGAGTCAATAGTTACCCTTCGACATACGACATTTTTAACTAGTAATGTAGTAAAGTTTGTGGAAAAAAGGATTATGAAAAATTAGACAAGCCTACGTTCATCATACATGTGGACTTAATTTAGAGAAATTTATTCACTTTATTAGAAACTGCCATCCTTAAAAACATAACGCACACAACCCCGATTTCAAGACGTACCTAATTTTCTTAAAATCAGAACACTATAACGAATTTATTTTATGGTATACTATACGCGTTGTGTTTACATTGGCTGCAGTTCGCTTTTTAGCGTTGCAGTAGACGCCTTCAGCCTCGAAAGGGACAGGCATAGGAATATAATGGTTTGCCAATATAAAAAAGTTTAGAATCCCTCTAAATTAAGGAACAAACTCGAGACCTTTAAACTCCTTCAGCAACATGTGAAACTACTCCTAGGTTACTTACTACGTTATGCCAAGGTAATCACAACAATAACATGGTTTATATTGAAACGAGCAAAATAATTACGTTAGGATATTGTTGCGGCTGTTATCATTCAACATTTCCCTGTATCAATTACTCTGGGGCATCCTTGAAAGAGTTAGGGTAATTTGTACACAACGGGTTCCCCACGTATTTCAAAAGTAGGCTCAAGTACTTTCAATTTAACTAGGCGTTATTTACCCATTACCAACAATAGAACATCAAGGCTATTTGTTTGGGGCATCCAACAATAGCATTTCTTGGAGTAGTTAACTACGTAAGGTTCATCCGCACCATGAACACGCCTACGCGGCATCCTGCAGCAGGCAGATCGATCCTGCAGAGGTTATAGACACGCTAGGAGCGGGCTTGCCGGTGACGTAGTGCTACCTTTACACGCTTTGTGACGTAAGCATCACGGTCGTGGTCGCGGATATCATCCCGTGTGCACGTGAACAGCACGACGCTGATCACGCGGTGACCGACTGACTGAGCCGGTCCGATTGGCCCGCACCGACGAGCCCCCATTCACTATTGGTCCGTTTGTCTGGAAAGCTTCGCACACCCCATGCTGGAGCAATAACACGAAACGCGCCACTTCGGATGTGTTTCATTTCTTTACAAACTTCGTTCGGAACAAGTTGTTTTCTCAACCATCATCCTCCCATCGAAGTGTTGTTAGTGAAGTTTTTTTAATATAAGACATTTTAAAATGATTAACGAGAACGCCACAATGCATCTGTTGTCACCCCCATCAACACCACCCCTATCTGATGTAAGTATTTATTCCCATTTTAACATTATTATTTCTCGAATGCTTCATAAATCATAATTCATCGTGCTTTTGTTTTTATATAAATTTCTAATAACAATGTTTGTTTAGTTTTCAGAATCAGACCAAGAATCCAAACTACAGAGTCTTCATAATCTCCTAAGGAAAAGAAGTGCCTGTTTGATACCAGGCACCCTAACACCACAGCCCTCGGACTCTGAAAGCGAAGAACTCGAATACCCATTGAAGAAACGTATTTGCCGAAGAGATGCAGAAGCAGCTGCAATCCTGTCGAGGACACCTCCACCAGAACAACCACGTACGGTTTCCGTCATTATGAGGGCCAATAAGGATGGGTCCTGCACCCCGGCACCCTTACCAACCCCCGTAGTGGAGGAGTTCAACATCCTCAAGAGTTTAAAGTTCAAAATGGGACACCGCAAGGAACAAGTTTACGTGAACACCAAGAACACCTACCGGGAAATCCCCGTTGTTATACCTCAAGTGCCTGTTCCGGCGCCTCCACCAAAGTTGCATTCCCTGCCTAGTATCTCGCTT
>JABXWE010103454.1:0-11307 GCA_014611495.1 Limonius californicus | reverse complement strand
AGCGTCGTACAACTCAAAGCTCTATGTTTACTTGCCAAATATACATTTCTGTAACAACTTGAATCCGCTTCCGACTAGCTCTTGCACCACTCTTCCTCAGTTTCCGGGTCGCTCTGATACCTCAGTACCTCTTCATCCAAATTACCAAAAAAACAACACTCCCTTTTGATTCCAAATTTATTTATTACGCCAAGGTTATATATAGCCTAACATCTTCAGTGCCAAAAATTACATTAATGATCTTATTTAATTTATTCAAATTTGTACGAAGCCCGGATTACTGTTTTTAGATTATTTTTACCCCGCAGCTTCTTTTTCGTACCCAACAATTTTTTTTTCTTGAAAAACTAAACATTCTTTTTTTTATCCCCCCAACAACCCAGTGATTGGCCAATCGAGCTCCAGGGTTCTTTTCATTCGTCCAACACCTACGTTGGGATAAATACCCTTACTTGGTATCCCTCGACTCGCCAGCCACCTAACAGTATTCATTAAACTAACAATAATTAATGTACACAAAGGTTGTCTATACCGCTACCTTTGGTAACATAGCAATATGTTTATGCAGAAAGTCCTACACTATCAAAAAAGGCCTAATTCTGCCTATGATTAATATTGTGGAAAATATAAAGTTTTACTAAACAGCTACAACGCATACTCTTACAAAATGATACTGTTGCTCAATGAATTCTTGATATATGTAGAGATATGCAGCAACAACTTATGTCGAAGATTTCTGACAAATAATTCTCCATTCAGCTTGACGAGACAATAAGAATTGTCATTTAGTTGCTTATGTTCGATTTTGCGATGCAGCAGTCAAAGAGTTATGGTTTTGTAAACTACAGAGAGGAAAAACTACAGCATCTGAATTGCCTAAAAATATTTGACGATTTTATATGGAAAACAAAGATACAGTGTGAAAAATTGTATTGGAATTTGTACTAACGGTGCTTGAGTTATGGCTGGAAAGTTTAAAGATTTAGGAGCCCTTGTGAGGAAAAATTTCTTCAATGCATTTGGACTCATTGCATGATTCACAGAAAAGCTCTTGGTGCTAAGAAAATGAGTCCTGGTCTAAACATTGTGTTAATAGTTATATCAGTGGCCAATTACATAAAAATAAAAACCTTAAAATCCAGACTGTTTCTGAACTGTGCAAAGACATGGCCGGAAACATACATTCAGCGATACTATTTTATTGCGAGACAAGGCCGAAATGTCAAAATAATATTTTTTCAAGAGCAAAATACTCAATTGAGTTTAAAACAAGATCATAATTGAATTTACATTTTGACATAATGGCAAACACAAATAAACTTGCATATCTACTGGTATTATACAGCGCAAACTGATTGCTTACATGCATTTTATATACAGCGAACGAGCGGGTCGAGGTTTAAGTACGTACAGTTTTACGTTAATCCAGTAACCAGGTAAACCTCTGAGACGAACTATAGCATAAATTAACAATTGAACATGTCCGTGCAAAATGTTTTACATCAGCCAAAATAGAAAGCTTTTTGTATTTCTATTAAGACTCGGCTAGTAACGCTCTTTTACTGATTTGTGCCTTTCTGTTTTCAGGTATGATAATCTCCCTGCCATTCCTTCTAGTCACATTTGTAGTATACGCCCTTTTGCCACAACGCAACCTCCACGGAACGTCTTTGATGTGCTATGTAACCGCACTATTCATAGCCTATTTTCTGCTCGTCTTTAGCGACATGTACAGCGGGAATATAACTTTTCTCGGCTGCAGAGCGATAGGTGATTTCAATTTATTTTTACTAAACTACCAATTAACTAAACCAGAACTTTGCTACAGGAATGATGACCCTCTTTTGCTACATGGCGTCCATATTTTGGATGAACGTGATGTCTTTTGACATCTGTTCAACATTCAGGTCTAAAGGTTTCCAAATGACTGTTACAGCTGGTAAAAATGGTTTATTTTAGTGGCTCGCGAGGTTACTCATTGACTAGTCAACGCAGGGAAAGGAAACGGTTCCTGCTTTACAGCGTTTACGCCTGGGGAGTTCCACTGTTATTCGTTGCCTTAATTGTTACTCTCAGCAATACCGTCACGCCGAATACTTGGTATGATCCCGGCGTAAGAGGTGCCGAATGCTTCTTAAGAGGTAAAATTTAATAGTTGTATGTATACCTGTAAGACAACATTGCTATTGTTCCGGAAGGAATTTCCAGACCATCCTTACACAATTTTATACTGTATATAATATGGAAGGCAATGCCTACTAAAATGGTGCAATTTTCAAATTCTAGATGGATACCCTGAGCTTCTTTACTTCTACGGGCCCCTGGCATTACTAATAACGGCCAATATTGTCATGTTCGTTGTAACCGCTTGCAAAATCAATAGTGTCCAAAAAGATACCGCCATACTAACGAATAAGGGCAGCAAAAGGCATGGAGCTGGAGAAGAGGATCAGCAAACGTAAGTTTGCAGTGGGTGTCTATAAATACTTGGATAGAAATTATAAAATTCGGGATTTATATAGCAACACAGTCGTGTAGGTATATACTGTAACGTTATGAACCCTTGTGTTGTGTTTACCTTCTATTCGTCGTGATCGCCTTAGGTTGGAATCTAGAGTAGTTGAGGTAAATGCGTGAAATAAAACACCAGAGAGGTTTAATACTTTAATTAACGTAAATATTAACTGCAGACAGTGCAATTTAACTACCCCCGGTATTCACCTGTTCAGGCTAGGAACCTGCAGGAAACCTTAGCCGGGGTAGCGCAATGTGATCTCAAGTATAACGATTTCCTTCGGAAATTTAAACTGTTTGCTCAGTAAAACCAAATAATAAAGACGAAGTTATAGGGTGGTTTTCTGAAGGTGCAAGATGAATGATTAAGGTACTTGAAGCTGCAGCTGAGATACCTCGAAGCGCAATCATCAAGGGAGGCCCGTAAGCTGCTAAGATACCTCAAAGCGCTGGGCAGGTGAATGGTTAATAGAACTTGACGCTGCAGCTGAGATACATTAAAGCTCAATTGTCAAGGGATGCCCCTGATCTGCTGAGATACCTCAAAGTGCTGGTAGGTGAAGGGTTAAGGAAACTTGACACTGCAGCTGAGATACCTCGAAGCGCAATCGTGAAGGGAAGCCATAAGCTGCTGATATACCTCAAAGCGGTGGCAGGTGAAGGGCTAAGAAAACTTGACGCTGCAGCTGAGATACCTCAAAGCGCAATCGTCAAGGAAAGCCGTAAGCTGTTGAGATACCTCAAAGCACTGGCTGGTAAAGGGTTGAAGAAACTTGACACTGTAGGTGAGATACCTCGAAGCGCAATTGTCAAGGGAAGCCATAAGCTGCTGATATACCTCAAAGCGGTGGCAGGTGAAGGGCTAAGAAAACTTGACGCTGCAGCTGAGATACCTCAGAGCGCAATCGTTAAGGAAAGCCGTAAGTTGCTGAGATACCTCAAAGCGCTGGCAGGTGAAGGGTTGAGGGAACTTGACGCTGCAGCTGAAATACCCGAAAGCGCTGGCAGATGAAGGGTTAAGGAAACCTGTAAAGGAACTGTGCTTCTTGACGTTTAAATCAAGGATAATCCTTCAGAACAACTTACTTCTGCTTTTATAGGCCCAACAGTGGGTGCTGAAGCGTGAGAACCCACTGCACGTGCACCCCATTATTAGAAACAAGACGAATTTTATGGCCCCGTTAATTTTGGAACAAATAATTTTCGTATAAATAAGTTATTTATCTGTTAAAAATCTGAAGAAGCAAACTAAATAAATAACTCCCATAATAAAGTGTTTAGTTAACACGTTTATGTGTGGAATGTCACCCATGAGGGTTTATTTCAAGAAAAAAAGTAATAATATAGAAAGGTTATGGGGCTAAACTAATCCAAACCTTTAGCATAGCAATAAACCGCGCTAAAGACAGCTGTCATTGCATATCTTACGTACTTGAGATCAACTAATTCCAAGTAATATTGTTAACCTAAAGACCTGAAATAAACAGCTGAAAGAAAATGCTGAAAAGGAATGTTTTAAATCTGAAAATATAAAATTCAACCACCGAGTAGGCGGTTGTATTACAATTCCATTCATTATATATGAAAGTTGATGTTCATTTTCTGTTTGTAGCCCTCATAAATTAGGTCTACTCGTAAAGGACAGACCCTTGACGAAAATAAACACGTGTGAAGGAACGGCCGTTCGCAAGATCAATGAGGCGCGATTTCCAAACGCCAACTAAGATTCCTTAGCAGTTACATTTAAAATGAAATATTTATGCGAGTACAGATTAAAAATTTAAATTATGAGCATAATGTCCAAAAGTTCAACTATCTGTGAGGATATAAATATAATGGCAAATGCGGGTCGCTACAATACAATCATTACTAGGCACCCTGTAGAAGAGAATTTACATTTAGATCCCAATATAGCCAAACATTACATTATAATCGTCAGTCTTTAAATAATTTTGTAAAATACAACATTAATTTACAACTGTGTAATTCATTACTGGTGATCTATTTTAGGTTCCAGTTATACATAAGACTGCTGTTCGCAATGGGTCTTAATTGGTCAATGGAAATAATTAACTGGGCAGTCAATTGGCAGGTTAAGAACGTCCCACCCGCAATATGGTACATAACGGATTTCTTCAATGCTGCTTATGGCGTTGTCATCTTCTTCATATTTGTTTTCAAGAAAAATATATGGAAGGCTCTTAGGAAAAGGTATATTTGAGCATAAAACAATCTGGCACGTTAAAAATTTGTAATTCTACAGATTCTACAACCTGGCGGGTAAAGAACCGCCCGAGTCAACCCAAACTGCAAGCTCTTCTGCTAAACTTTAACCAAAGATACCTAGAAGCATTTCGCTTGTGTGCTCTAGAGATTAGATAGACTTTATTTTTTTAATATAATTGTGTGCCTGCGTTTTGTACATGCATTTCAGGTGAATGTAGTTAAGCATTAAAGTTGTTAATTCAAGTTATTAATAAAGATACATACGTATTAAGTAGAAGCCGCCGGTGGGTGGTGCTTTACTCAGCAATCATTGCTATGGTATAGCTCTCGTTGCCAATCATTTCCTCTAGTTCAAGTTCAACATTAACTTGTGAGTTCGTTACATTCTGTTATCTTTTTGTAAAAAATGTTAGTTAATAAATGTTACAGTTGAATTTTTCCTTTATTTTAAGTAAATCATATAGCAAATCGTATTGGAACCAAATATGTACTACAGGAATCACAAACATAATTGAAACCTGCTTATACTTCCTTACAGATCGTTATGCAACCAAACATACACTTCATACTGCCACCCACTCACATAATTAAATTATATGTGATTCCTTCTATTACAAATATTTCTGAAAGAAAAATGTATAATATTCTCTAAGATCAACCTTTAACGTTCAGTATTTCAGTCTTTTATATTTTAAATTAACTACGTATTGAGTTGTACAAACAACAACAAACCGCACAGGGATTTTTATAAATTGAATTGCATCTCATATTATGAACATAATCATACATGCATGGAGTAATGTTACCCAACACGCAACTATATAACCAATGAATTCCGGAGAGAATACAAATTAAGTGTAGATTATGACCAAAAACTCTTTAAAATGACTATCAAAATATTAGATAAATACATACAAACTCATGTGGTTATGCAACAAAACATACCACAAAGTATTTTGGGTTGCCTACGTTTTGAATTAATACTAATATAGTGAATTCCAGGTTGAGAGCACCGTGCAGGCTCTTATGAAAACAGTGTTGCCATATTTCCTCAGGAAGTTGTTTTCAACTAAACGTGCAGCCGTCAATCGAAATAAATCCTTCTTTTGTATTGCACACAGTCTAGTCTTATCTGTTTATTTGAGTTAACGTAGAGAATTGGCAACACAGAAGCCAAGTCCTATAAGTTTGGCAGTGCCGCATTCTGCCCTTACTGTACGCTTAACCTGGAATTCATTATAGAATAAAATACCGACGAGTAATAAAATAAATGTTGCCAGTACTACATCTAGTGGTTTCTTCTGTATTTTAATCATTAAATCGTTAAATAATATTTAATAATTTTAGAAATTTACAGCAATATCAGAGTGACGCACTCCTAAAATACTAAGTCACAGTGATGCGAATGTGTTTGCCAGTTTAAAATACCCTACGCGGGTTTTCCACCCGCTCCGACTCTGTTAAACGGAAACTTAAAAATTCTAAAGGAGCTCGCAACTACATTTCTAGGTCACTAGGCTAAAAATAACTTTAAACCACAACTTAGATGCTTTAATTCATCACCAGCTGTCTAAGACGCACCTTCCATCGCTTCTGAATGAACCTTGAATGAGTGACAGAAAACGGATATATCTAAAAGGAATATAACGGTTTCACCTTTTATTTCCGGTTGCAGTTCGGTTTGGTGCATTCAGTTTTTGGAATGGTCTCGGTATTGTAATAAAATTATATTAATGCGCCGAACCCTATCTCTATTAAAAATATGAAAGGTAAATTATGAACACGAACACCTACTATGTATAGTCTTATTGCCTTTTTTATTCCAAGGTCATTTTCAAGATCAATATTTCTAATAGTAGCAATGTAAACGTCCGATTTGTCCCAAAAAATAATTTTCGGTTTGTTAGCATTCAGATTATATTATACTATCGTTGAACTGCACTTTAAAATACTATTTAATAGATTTTTTGTTTAACCGACCAATAGATGGCATTTTAATAGTATTACTTTAAAAACTGCTGGAAATAACCGTCATTATTATTCGCATGAAGGTTGAGTTATACTGCCTACACCCTTTCCCGCTTAGGTACTATAACGTTACGGACTCTTGTTGTGTGTATGTTTTGTTTGTCGTGTACCCCTTCGATCGTCGTAGGTTCGTACCTAAAGAAGCTGATCTGAATTTGTAACAGTGTGAATAATCTACTCCCGGTATTTACCTGTGCTAGTTAGAAACCTGCAGGAAACCTTACCGGGGGTAATATGTTGATCTCACATAACCGACTGCCCTTTTGAAATATTAGATAAATTTAGAACTAATTGTTAAAACAACAAAGAAGAAGAAATAAGCAAAGGTGTAGAGTGATACAGCCGAGTTGCCCAAATTGCGACCAGCAGGAGAAGGTCTGTACGCGGCTGAGCTACCTTAAAGCGTTGGATAAAGTAAAAAGTTAAGGAAACATATAGCTACATCTGACAAAACTCAAAGCGCTTTCAGAAGGTGAAGGCCCGTAAGCAGCTGAGATACCTCAATGCTTTGGTTAAAAATAAAGGTTACGAAACCTGCAGCTGCAGCTAAGATACCTCAAAGTGCACTTAACAGGAAAGGCAAGGTAAGAGGTAAGAGAACATGTAGCTGCAGCCGAGATATCTCAAAGCGCAACTAACAGTTTAAGGCCCGTAAGCAGTTGAGATACCTCAGAGCGTTGAGGAAATAAAAGGATTAAAGAAACCTGCAGTTGCAGCGAAGATATCTCAAAGTACAATCAGCAAGAAAGGCAATGTAAGAAATAAAGGAAACTGTAGCTGCAGCTGAGGTGAAGGCCCATAAGCAGTTGAGATGTCTCAAAGCGTTAGGGAAATAACAGGGTTAATGAAACCTGCAGCTGCAGCTAAGGTACCTCAAAGTGCAATTAACAGGAACGTGAGGGGTACGTCAAGATAAAGAGTTATGGGAATATGTAGCTGCAGCTAAGATGTCTCAAAGCGCAATTGACAGGTGAATGCCCGTAAGCAGTTGAGATACCTCACAGCGTTGAGGAAATAAATGGGTTAAAGAAACCTGCAGCTGCAGCTAAGATACCTCAAAGTACAATTAACAGGAAAGGCGAGGTAAGAGGTAGGGAACCTGTAGCTGCAACTGCGGTATCACAAAGCGCTATTAACAGGTGAAGGACCGTAAGCAGTTAAGACACCTCAAAGCGTTGGGCAAATAAAAGGGTTAAAGAAATTTGCAACTGCAGCTAAGGTACCTCAAAGTGCAATTAACAGGAAACGTAAGAGGTACGTCAAGTTAAAGAGTTATGGGAATATGTAGCTGCAGCTGAGATATCTTAAAGCGCAATTAACAGGTGAAAGCCCTAAGCGTTGAGATACCTCAAAGCGTTGGGGGAAATAAAAGGGTTAAAGAAATCTGCAGCTGGAGCTACCGTATCTCAAAGTGCAATTAACAGGAATCGTAAGGGGTACGTCAAGGTAAAAAGTTATGGGAATATGTAGCTGCAGCTGAGATATCTCAAAGCGCAATTAACAGGTGAAGGCCGGTAAGCAGTTGAGATACCTCAAAGCGTTGAGAAAATAAAAGGGTTCAAGTAAACTGCAGCTGCAGCTAAGATACCTCAAAGTGCTATTAACAGGAAAGGCAAGGTAAGAGGTAGGGAACCTGTATCTGCAGCTGCGGTATCTCAAAGCGCTATTAACAGGTGAAGACCCGCAAGCAGTTGAGATACCTCGAAACGTTAGGCAAATAAAAGGGTTAAAGAAATCTGGAGCTGAAGCTAAGGTACCTCAGAGTGCAATTAACAGGAAACGTAAGGAGTACGTCAAGGTAAAGAGTTATGGGAATATGTAGCTGCAGCTGAGATAGTTCAACGCGCAATCAGCCCGTGGGCAGCTGAGATACTTTAAAGCGCTAGGCAATGTATGGAGTTAAGGAAAACTGCAGCTGCAGATGAGATACCTTAAAGCACTAGGCAAGGTAAAGAGAATCTGTAGCTGCAATAGAGACAGCTCAAAGCGCAATCAGCCCGTAGGCAGTTGAGTTACTTTAAAGCAGTAGGCAAGGTATGGAGTTAAGGAAAACTGCAACTGTAGGTAAGATACCTTAACGCACTAGGCAAGGTAGAGGGAATCTGTAGCTGCAGCTGAGATACCTCAAAATGCTGTGCAAGGTAAATGTAAAGGAACATGTAAAAACAACTTACTTCTGCTTTGATATGAGTGGGCGTTATGTGGTGGAATTTGTGTTTTAATTGATTATGGTAGTTTGCATTGCAACTAAAAACGGTTGCTTTACTGTTTTAAAAGATTTTAGATGTTTGGTGTTTATTGTCTTCTGTCAAATATGGCTTACATAAAATGTTAGCTTATGTCAGTGCTGATAAACTTAAGATTTATTATACAATTATAATTTTTTCGTAGTTGAGTAGAGGTCATTTTTGAATGTGCGTTAGAAAAAGACCAATAGTGTTCTTCCGGATTTTGTTTATACATTTCTCGGTAACTTAGGTAGTTAGAAAATTTCCGAATTTTAACGATACCCTGAATAATTTGCAATATACTAAGAAACCTTTCATATCTCCAAATATGATTAAGCCGAATAATTTGTAGCATTCTTAATTTTTACTGTTTAGGCAAAATTGATAGTCTGGGTGTATAATAAGCCAATAATGGCTGCAGTGCATAGAGATGCTGAGAAAGCTGCGTTCTAGATCTCGCTCAATCAAAATTTAAATTAAAAAAATCGACTTTACTCCTAGAAAAATACATTGAATTACAAATGTTTAAACAAAATTCTACGGTTAGAAATCAGTCAGGAGTCCAAATTAAACTTTCATTTTTTGCTAATACTATTTGCATCGTCGTAAAATGTAAGTTGTAAGGGTTTCACAGAATATTTTAAATTTAAACAATTAGTTGACAGCTTAAAGTAAATGTGCAGTCGCCTGTATCTCCTGTCCAAAAGCTCTGGTTGGTTGTTATGCCGGGTTTACATTTGCTAGTTCATTCGGCCGAGTACTGATCTGCTAGTACTGGTACCAGCGAATTTTTGTGCTTTTTAGTGTTGACACGTTGATTTTACGCTGGCATGCGTGTTCATTCATACTTTAGAAAATTATAGAGCTGGTGTACAATGGAGAAAGCATTGATGAGTGTTTTAGTTCAATCAATAAGTAATGTGTTAGCATCAGAACTATGCAAGGTACTAGAAAAGAGAAAAAGGAAACGAAGAATATGGGTGAAGGATTGGATATCACGACGGCAGACACTGGGTGCATCAAATCTATTGCTATATGAATTGGAAAAGGAAGATGAAAGTAGATATAAAAATCATCTTCGAATGAGTAGTGTGAAATTTAAAGAATTGCTCTCGAAAGTCTCACATAAAATCCAAAAGTTAGATACACGCATGCGAGAAGCAGTACCTGCAAAAGTAAAGTTGGAAATTACCTTAAGATTTTTAGCCGCAGGTAGCTCTTTCGGCACTTTAGAATACCTTTATCGAGTTCCAAAATCAACAATGTCTACCTTCATACCGGATGTTTGTGACGCTATATGTGAGGAGTTAAAGGAATTCATAAAGGTAAGAAAAAATTACAAAAAATAATTAAGAATTATATTTTAATAATAAAAAATGGCCAGAATTGTTGGAAAATCTAAACATAAAATATTGCTCTCTTTAATTAATATCAGTTATTGACAACAAGGCTTCATGCAAAATATCCACATTCTCGCTTGTAGCAAAATTATATGGAGCATTATCATGGATTGTTGTCACTTCACTAGTGGGTGAAAAGGGAGAGTGAGTAGAATATGGCGAATAAGATGTTGATGGTCTTGATGGCCAATCTGTAGGTGTGCTGGAATGCATTGTATGTGCCATTCTTGCTTCCAGTAGCAAACTTTGTATTTTTAACTGTGTATGAAGAGCCTGCTCGATAGGCATTTTTCTTAGTTGAGAAGCAACGTTCATACCAAATAAACTAAATTCATCTTCAAAGGTGCTACCTTCATTTAATCTCTTCAGCTGATTGATGGCATCAGTCACTTTGTCCAAAGTGTCGGGTTTCTTCCTTTTTCCTTTAGGAACTAATGTAGTAGAAGCACTTTTGAGAGGCTCAGCAATCTGTTCAGTAGAGCCACTGATACTAGAATGGTCTTCTGGCACGCTATTACGTGCTGGACTTTTTGGACTGTCAACATCTTCTTCGACAATTTCGGAAATATTTTCTAAATCTTCGGTATCAGGATTCTGTAACAAGCAAATATATTCAAGTATAGAGCGGTACTTAAAGCATTTCAAATAATTATGATGTCTATTAATCATTACAGGTACCATCTACAGCAGATGAATGGAATAAAATTGAAGAAGGATTTAGGGTTAGATGGAATTTTCCTGGATGCATCGGAGCGATTGATGGGAAACATGTCGTAATAAGAGCTCAACACCATTGTGGTTCAAACTTTTTCAATTATAAAGGCACAAATAGCATTATTCTATTGGCACTAGTTGACGATAACTATTGTTTCACTTACGTAGATATTGGATGTAACGGAAGAGCATCGGAC
>JABXWE010103453.1:0-13887 GCA_014611495.1 Limonius californicus | reverse complement strand
TATTGACAACAAGGCTTCATGCAAAATATCCACATTCTCGCTTGTAGCAGAATTATATGGAGCATTATCATGGATTGTTGTCACTTCACTAGTGGGTGAAAAGGGAGAGTGAGTAGAATATGGCGAACAAGATGTTGATGGTCTTGATGGCCAATCTGTAGGTGTGCTGGAATGCATTGTATGTGCCATTCTTGCTTCCAGTAGCAAACTTTGTATTTTTAACTGTGTATGAAGAGCCTGCTCGATAGGCATTTTTCTTAGTTGAGAAGCAACGTTCATACCAAATAAACTAAATTCATCTTCAAAGGTGCTACCTTCATTTAATCTCTTCAGCTGATTGATGGCATCAGTCACTTTGTCCAAAGTGTCGGGTTTCTTCCTTTTTCCTTTAGGAACTAATGTAGTAGAAGCACTTTTGAGAGGCTCAGCAATCTGTTCAGTAGAGCCACTGATACTAGAATGGTCTTCTGGCACGCTATTACGTGCTGGACTTTTTGGACTGTCAACATCTTCTTCGACAATTTCGGAAATATTTTCTAAATCTTCGGTATCAGGATTCTGTAACAAGCAAATATATTCAAGTATAGAGCGGTACTTAAAGCATTTCAAATAATTATGATGTCTATTAATCATTACAGGTACCATCTACAGCAGATTAATGGAATAAAATTGAAGAAGGATTTAGAGTTAGATGGAATTTTCCTGGATGCATCGGAGCGATTGATGGGAAACATGACGTAATAAGAGCTCCACACCATTGTGGTTCAAACTTTTTCAATTATAAACGCACAAATAGCATTATTCTATTGGCACTAGTTGACGATAACTATTGTTTCACTTACGTATATATTGGATGTAACGGAAGAGCATCGGACGGAGGTGTATTTGGAAATTCAAGTTTGTTTAGGGTGTTAGAAGAAAGGCGTTTAGAAATTCCAGAAAATTCAGTAACTGTTGGTGATGAAGCATTCCCATTAAAAAAATATTTAATGAAACCGTATCCACTAAGTGGGGGACTTGATGAAAGAAAAAAAATTTATAATTATCGTTTATCACGTGCAAGGCGTATTGTGGAAAACGCCTTCGGCATTTTAGTTAGCAGATTTCGTATATTTGAAAAACCTATTTCACTTTCACCTGAAAAGACAGACAAGATTGTCAAAGCTGCATGTTCTTTGCATAACTGGCTGCGAAAAACATGCATAGCCGATTATACTGAACGAAATTATACAGACCCCGAAGATATGGATAGGGGGGCTGTCGTAGCTGGGTTGTGCCGTCAGCAGAAACCATCTCAAGGAATTCAAGATATACAGGAACCCTTGGGAAGTAATTTCTTTTCAAGGGAAGCAAAAGCAATACGGGAAAAATATGCAGATTATTTTAGTGGCGAAGGAGCAGTTCCTTGGCAGCAAAGCATGATACGTTAAATCAACAGTAATAACAAAATGATGTTTTAGTACTAGCTTGGTAGAACATAAGCTGTTATACTGCATTCTTACGCAACATTACTTTTTTTACTGAAAATATGTTTTGTTAACTACACTGACCGGCATTAAAAATGGTCAATTTTCTGAAATATAAATTATCTGTTATTTGTTAATTAGTGTATGAACATCAATGTGGTATTTAAACTAGGCATTCATTGTTTTATTTATTTATATTCATGCTTACACATCTTAAATTAATAAATAATATTAACTTGCAGATCATATTTCATTATTTTAAATTTTGTTCTTAAAAAATAACCTGTTTTGCGTGCCGGTGAGTGTAATATATATTCGTTTCAAATACATAAAATATTTACTTACTGAATTGGACTGCGTCTTCCTCAGTCCAGTAACATTATTCATTATACGATGCATTTCTTCAAACCATCCTATGTTTGGTTTGTAAACTTCAGACGAACCAGTTCCGGTCCCCTTAGATTTTTTAATTTTTTTTAATTCCTGGTAATAAGTTGAACGCAAATTTTTAATTTTATTTTTTACATCTTGAATGAAACCACCATCACAAATTTCTAATAACTTTCTGTAAGCGCTATCTCTTGCGTGTTTGTTTCTGTACAATTTTGAACTAATATTGTACAAACACTCATGCTCTCCATAAGCCAACACAAATTCGGTGGTTTTATTTTCACTCCATCGACTCATTTTATATAAAATAATATTTGTAACACCCAAGAGAACGATATATGCCGTACCACCGAACAAAACAAATGTGGGGAAGTACGTTGACGCATGCGTTTATGGCGTGCCAGTGATTCACTCGTGCTAAAAAGTAGACCCAGGGCCGAGTTATCTTGCTAGTAAAAAGTAATGGTGCTAGTACTGGCAAATTACTGTTTACACATGCTTTTTCTATGCGAGTAATGGCACCAGTAAGCTACTCGGCCGAATAACTAGCAAATGTAAACTCGGCTTAAACGGGAGAGCTTTTAAACGGACCCCAGTAAGTAAATGTTCTCATTACGCTTTATACCAAATACACACTGGCTCAAGTAAATGTGCCTATTGCAGTATAGGGTTAAACTTTCACGAGCACGATTCAGCTAACTGGAAACCTCAAAATAAGATATTCCGTTCCAGCTTACGCTGGCACGTGCAATCTTCACGGACTCTAAATTACTAAACGGGGCAACCAACTACGTTTTCTTCAAAGACGCGATCCATCTTATCGTTGGAATCGAAGCCTCTCTAAATCAACGTTTAGACACGGAGGGTTGAAATCTAAATGAAACCTAAACCACTATAAATCGCATTAAAACAGGTACTTACGCAAATCGAATTAAATTGAAGTGAAACACTGGTTTTACTCCAGTATTTAAACTCGGGCAAAATACTAATACTCAACCTGGTCGATTTTCAGGAAATCCCGGAATTTCGGAAACGGTAAAAGGCAAACGGTAAAGGTTAAACGGTTAACGGGAAAGCTAAAGGTTTTTAAAGGTTCAAGTGCTAAGACTCAAGTTATTTATTCAGGCGAGGTCCGGCATTTTATATGGTTCTCCCTGGTTCGTCCCCACCAAATAAGAAGGAGGTTGACGGCGCGGCAACGGATTTTCGTTTCACAGCATTTACAACACCAAAATGTCGGATACGTAGGACGTCCAAAAAGTTTGGTGCTTAAATAAAATGCTGCAACGTTACAAATTCCTATAATTTGTATTATTATATTGGTTTAGTCGGTTTTGGTAATGATCTCTGTTGTAATTTGGTTTATTATAAGATGTTTTATTTTGATTATAGTTAGTATTGTTGTTATTGTAGTTAGTTTGTTTATTAGGGTAGTTATTATAGTTCATATCATAAAATTGTTTATTACGGTTAAGATTATGATGTCATTGTTGATTCTGGTTAGGGTTATTATTATTTCTATGATGATATTGTTGATTAGAGTTAGAATTATTATTATGTCATTGAGGAGCTCGAGTGCAAAACCGGATATATCCACTTTTACAAATTTTTCAGGAGATGGAAAAAACATCCTACGTTTTTATTTTATAAAATAGTGTTATTTTGAGAAGACAGTTTTAATTTAATGGGGTTAATCAACTGATCGACGTATATTTTTTTGTAAAAAAAAGTAAACAACTCGTAAACACACAAATCACATACATTGAGCACAAAAAAATCATTTATTTTTCTTTAAACGAACAAAACAAGTTGGTTGAAGTAATATTTGCAACAGGAACAAAAAAGGTTTAGCCTTTTCTGTAGGTCTCTTGTATGTTTTACTTGCTTCCTTAACCTGGTGCACTTGGAACACACAACTGACGCAGGGGATGAGAAGCCGATATTAAAATCATTCGAAAAGATGTTTCTAAACATATTGTAACTTACTTGATCTTCTGGATTACATTGCCTGTTATACATTTTATGCAGAAAGGCCACAGAAACGGTTGCAGCAAGGTATATACGTTTGGACTTTTCTGTTATAGTCGCTTTCCTCACCTCGCAAGTTACCAATAAATTGTCGTACTTTTTCTTTTTTCGATGCACTTTTCTTAGATACTCTATCACCTCCCCTTTTCTCCTTCGGAACACCTTCCTCCAGAACCTTCACAACTGTGACAAGTCTGTGATTACTGACGCCAAAAACAGCAGTGAAAAATGTTTTGCAAACCCTAACCATAGTTTTATCTGCTTTCAACATGTAACAAATTGTTGCGTTCTTTTCTTTTATTTCTTTACTTTGTCTCCGTCGTTTAGCTGGCATAACAGACATATAGTTACTTAAACACATATCCTGGCGTACATTCTTTTTGTTGTCATAAAACTGTGTTTTAAGCGTTAGAATATCACGCATGCTTACTTTACAGCATTCATAGGTTTTACCGTCATGACGACAAGGACGTGTAAAACCTTCTAAGGTAGGGTCGGGATTTACATATTTCTTTATTATTAGCAGTTTACATACATTTCACCCTTAGATACATACACATTTCATATCATACATTACATTACACACTAGGCGGGACACTGCGAATCCCTGGGTCCCCTCCCATTAGCCCACTCCGGTCCGCTCACCAGTCCCTCCTCTCCTCGATGTAATGGAGTTCCATCTGTTCCAGTTGGTATGGCTCCCCTGTAGTACCCTCGTCGTAATCCCCGCCAGGAAGTTGTCAGAAAGGCCAATGGCGGTCATGGCCTGGTGGGATTCAGAGCACCAGACACCTCTCCAGGAAACGGTACACGTCGTTGTAGCGAAGTTCTTCTTTTCGATGTTTAGCCTGTGTGCCACTGCGATCGTTAGTTCTTCATCCGTGGCATAATAGTCCCGCTTCCTTTTGTGACTATCAGAAAGCGGCGTGGCTCCAGAGACGATCTGAACATCTACTACAACACTCCGTTCGTCCTTTTTGGCGATGATATCCGGCTTCCTCCTCCCATGGGGCAACAGGAAGACTCCCTCACGCTGCACGCTCCAACCTTTTTCGTGCATTGCGGCGGCTAGAGTTGCGCAAATAGCGTCATGTCGTTTAACTCTGTCTCCGTGCGTTCTCCAAGAGTGTTGTATCACGTGGGCGCCGGTTTCAACTGCATCGCATCCGGCCCGAAATGTGACATGTCGGATTTGCCGACGTTGCCCACGTGATGTTCGAACTTGTGTTGGGAGGCAGTTAATTCTGACATGGTGGTATTGGACGTAGTCTCTCGCCGGTATTTTGGAGGTTTGTCCGTGGACCCACCTCGTAAATAGCGGACTCTTGGCGGATTTCCGGAATTCACGTCCACGGACTGGTGGAGTTGACTTTCCCAATTCCTTTGCCGCGCCTCAGGGGTGTGGTTGACGGTGTTCAGCCCGAGCTTGTCAAGTGCTTGTCTTGCCCAGCGCAGTTTGCGCCAGATCCGTTGGCATTCCGCTGCAGCTCGGGCAGCTCCATAATTTGAAGCCTCCATTTTTCCAAGGCGGTTGATGGTTAGTGCAGGAATCAGGGTGGTAAGCGAGGGGATGCCCAGTCCTCCATCCTTGATCGCCGCATGAAAATACCCAGTAGGGACATCGTGGGGTAGCCTTAACCAGAGGCGGATCCTGCTTCTGATTTGGATGTCGAGCACCTTCAGCCTACCCATGGTGATTTTACCCAAGACCGTGCCGTAGTATAGTCTTGGTAGGAGGTAGGTGCTTAGGATCTCAAGGCGCTGTTGTACTTTCAGAGTTGCTTTAGAAATGGAGTTAAGTACCCCATCTACGTCTGCTTCTACTGGAAGGCTTTCTCGAGCGTCGAACTCGGCTCCCAGATACTCCCATCTCCGTAGTACCGGGGCTGGTTGAAGAGGGTTTTGACCCAGATGGAAGAGCGGGTCGGTGATGATCTTCACCTTCTTCAATTTTCCCACGGGTACATATGAGAGTGAGAAGCTCTTCTGGGGGCTCAGCTCAAGGCCCATTCTCGCTGCAGTCCTCTCCACTCTGTCCAAGGCTGTCTGCATGCCCAAAATTGATCCAGCTACGAGGACCAGGTCGTCGGCGAAGGCAAGGCACGAGACCTTTGTCCCTTCGAGGATAAACCCGATCTCGGCTGGAACGGACTCGATTATTTTGTTTATAGTCAGGTTGAACAGTAAGGGGGACAGTGGATCCCCCTGCCGGACTCCTCTCGTCGTCGGAATAACACCAGATACATTTCCATTTGCTGCCACGATGGTCGAAGCCTCCATGTACATTTTTGCCACATAGTTTACAAAGCGGAGATGGAGGCCAGACGTTCGTAGCGGACCATTTAGCGCGTGGTGGGATAGTATGTCAAACGCTTTGGTCACGTCTAGGATGGAAAAGTGGCACTCCCTTAGTCGGGTTTTGGCTGTCCACATGAGGGCGTCAAGGATGGCAATATTCTCAGCAGTCCCATCTGCTGAGATGAAGGCCCTCTGTTGACGATGGATCAGGTTGGTTTGGCTGAGTCTGGCAGTTAAGATCTTGTCAGTTGCCTGACGACCACCGACGAGACAGATGGGTCGGTAGTCTCCAGGTGTTGATGGTTCATCGGTTTTCGGTATCAATGTTGTTCGGCAGCGGAGGAGTTCAGCGGGAAATTCACCATGTGTAAGGACCAAGTTGTACAGCAGCGCGCGAATACCGACAGGGACGGAACGCCACTGTCTCGGAGTTATGCCGTCTAGCCCTGGGGCTAAGGAGATTGCGATGTTGGTATGCGCAATCTCTTTTTGGTGATTGGCCCCCAGATTTCGGACAGTTCAGGTCTAGGTTGTACTGGATCTTCATGCGGGTACTCCTTGGAAGGTTGTGCTAGGAGCCCGCTCCAGAAGTCATACAAGTCTGGGAAAGAGTGAGTGGCATCCTTCCGACCGTCCAGTATCTCTTGGACTGCCCGACGTCTATTCTTCTGGTATAGGGACTGGATACGGGCATATTCTCTTCTTCGCATCGTCTTCTTACTGGGCTTCTTCATACGGC
Source organism: Limonius californicus (assembly GCA_014611495.1). NCBI lineage: Eukaryota > Metazoa > Arthropoda > Insecta > Coleoptera > Elateridae > Limonius > Limonius californicus. The sequence goes on along the minus strand of JABXWE010103453.1, from coordinate 6,966 downwards.
GGATATGGTTTTGGCGGGCAACAACGTCCCGGTGAGGTGGGTGGGGATCTTCGCTCTCTCTCGACGCAGGTGAAAACACGGACTGGAGCCATTCAATGTTGTCAATTGTTGTTATTTCTCCTGCTCCCTACCGCTTCTGTGGCGATGTTAACAAGGAAGGTAGGTGTCGGTGGTAAAGGCCTCCTCCATCAGTTCTTCGACTGCCACTCGAAGAGCTGCCGGCACTCTATCCGGGCCCGGTGGCGATGTTGGACGTGGTGGTGTGGTGTCATCCATGGGTGCGGACTCGGGGGTTGACGGGCCTGGTGACGCTGGGTCGCTGCCTTCCTTCTCACGGAGCTCAGCGAGCGCCACCCGGACGTAGTTCTTATAGTCTTCGCGGCGTCGACCTCCATTGATGGCCTCCTTGGTTCGCCCACGGATGACGGTGAGAAGATGGAGGTTGAGGAACTGCACCCCATCTTGGATCGCCTTGGCTTCCTCCTTCGCCATTAAGCGGAGGGTCTCGTCATTCCATCTAACACGCGCCGAGGGAGCGCGAAGCTCCTTGTTCCCTTCCTCAGGATGCTATGACTTCCGGTGCACACCAAGGCCACGAAGGGTGTTAAAGGACCTTAAGCACTGTGGGCATACGAAGCGGGGTTCTTGCGGGTCGCCTGGAGCATCTTGTGGACTGGGGGGGTTGGTTGGCGGGCTGGCCGGGCTAGTGGGTTGCTTTGTTTCAGCAGGACCGCCGTGCAGAGGCGGCCGGCGGTTGCTGCTTTTCTTTCTTGTTTTGTTCGGGCCTGCATTCATTTAAGGTATCGGGCTGGCAACCCTCCACCTCGTAAAACTCTCCGCCGAAGTGCCGAACTTACATCCTTAGATCGGTCGGTAGAGACGTTGGGGGCTGCCCCCTTTGGAAGATTCGCTGCCCCCTGGTTTACCCCGTTTCCCGGGGGGCCCAGGAAACGAGGGTTTCGATCCGCTGTATTTGACCTTGGAATCATCCAAGTTTCTGGCGTCGCCACGAAGAGGCATACAGACGGTCTTGGGCATTGTATGCTAGCATACCACCCCTGCTATCACTTAAGATAGCTTGAGCCCCTAGCCCCTTTCGGGACAGGGGGGGGGGAGTAACGGACTTACCCGAATGGTCTCCTCCCACGGGCGTATAGTGCATACGTACCACGCGCAGGGTCGGTCGCAAAGAGAGTCATAGTTACTCCCGCCAATATCTTCTCTTCTTCTTTAGCAGCCCTTCATCGTCCACTCTTGAACATAGGCCTCCCCTTGTATTTTCCACTCCGATCTGTTTTGAGCCAGTTGGCACCATCTATTTCCCGCTTTTTCTCTTATATCATCTATCCAGCGCCTTTTTGGTCTTCCGACGCCACGTTTGTTTAGTCTTGGCCTCCACAGTACTACATGTTTTGTCCATCTATCGTCTTCTTGCATGGCGACATGTCCTGCCCACTTCCATTTTGAATTAGCTATGGTCGTGATTACATCTTCCACTCTAGTTCTCCTTCTAACTTCTTCGTTTTTTATGTGGTCCCTAAGGTTTATCCCCAACATAATTCTCTCGATGGCTCTCTGTGTTATTCTGAGTTTGTTGGCGGACTTCACAGTCAGAGAGGTTGTCTCCATACCGTATGTCATTACAGCAAGTATACAGGCGTTAAAAACTTTCCTCTTTAAGTTAATTGGAATGTTGTGGTTCTTCAGTATGTTTCCTAATTTTCCTGTGGCTGCCCAGGTCATGCGTATTCGTCTATCGATTTCGGCGGTTTGATTTTCCTTCCCTAGCTTTATCAAATGTCCTAAGTAGACGTATTCTTTCACATTTTCAATAGCGTTTCCGCCTACTAGGACATTTGCTTCATCGGGAGATAGGATTTTTGTTTTTCCCAGATTCATTTCAAGTCCTATTTCTATCGATGCAGTTTGAAGTTCTACTAACATGTCTTGTAGTTCTGCTACGTTATTACTGATGAGTACAATGTCGTCCGCGAAGCGGAGGTGACTTAGGTATCGACCGTTAATATTTATGCCTTTGTTTCGCCAATCCAATCTCTTAAATACGTCTTCTACTCCCGCCAATATAAAATATCCTAACCTTACTTTTGCTTTTTACGCGCTTCTCTTGAGGAGCAGACCTGCAAAATGCACTTTGTCCGTTTTTACATAATTTCAGTATAAAGCAAAATCTGTCGCAGAAAAACGACAGGTATGACAATGATGTTATTTTCATAATAAATTATTTAAAAAATCACTATATGTGTGTCAATTTTAGTACAACAATTTTTAGTTTTTGTCAAAATATAGCAAAAAACGTTTGGACAAAGTTCAATATGAAAGTCTAGAACGGACAAATAGCAATTTGATTGTCCAATGTTTTTTTAAATAAATAAAGTTATTATATTTAGTAACTTTAATGATATAAGAATACAAAAAATAATCATTTTTTCAAAAAAACAATGTAACACATTTTTTAAAGTAATAAAATATACTTTATATCAAGTTTACGCCTTCAGCATCGTCACATTCACATTCTTCCTCACTTTCATTAGCTACTTCGTCATTAGCTTCGTAAGTTTCAGAAAATATTGGAACCAGCCAATGTAAATCTGGGTCTTCAGGCCACTCTTCTCCGGACAAAGCTATTAAGAGTTTTTTATGCTGTCCAGTTTCTTCTTTTTAATTTTATGGGTTAAGGGTAGTGGTGGAGTATTGACAGACTGCAAACGTTTTCGAGGTTTTAACAGTGAATCAAACTTTTTTGACGGATCATTGAATCGGTAGAAATTTTCACTTTTTATTAGAACATTATCCTTTTTCTTTTTAAGGAAAATTCTCTTACATGCACTTATTCCCTTGACTTTTTTTAAACAGTCTGTTGCCTTTTTAATATCCATCAGAGGCCACTGCTGACCAAGTTTACGGACCTCTCCAATTTTTGCAAATATTTCATAATATTTTTCTGGACATTTTATAGTGCTATAGCGCCTTGTTATTTTTTCCAGACGTCCAAAAACTCTATCTGCTGGTAGATAGGAATGTCCTCGAACAGGGAACACAAGTTCGACTGATATGATAGATTTAGAAGTAAATTTAAGCAGCCATAACATGAGCATATGAATAACATGGCTATTTTTGTTCTGGCCACTGCAGCCATCTGAAAAAAGTCTTACGGTGTTTACCTCTGCTGAAAATATCTCCGTTTTGAGAAAATGCAACAAGGCTGAAGATATTTCAGTAGCTCCTCTACCTGCTTGAAATTCAAGCCAAGTGTAGAAGACAGGATTTTGGCAGTTAGGTTTTGTGACGCAAAAGTTATAAAAGGCTAGCTGCTGAGAATAGAAGGCATCCTGAATAGGTACTTTAGGGAGCACCTGTACTTGCTGCAAATCGAAGCAAAAGGAAGCTGTGTTTTCAGGATCTACTTTCATAAGTTTATGAAATTGAGTGGCTCTCATCTTATGAACATTGAGCTCCGTTTGCAGTTTCTTTTTTGAATTTACATCTGCAGCGTTGTTAATTTTTGTTTGTGTTTTGACACAAAATCCGCATACATCAGCAGCCGGGGAAACAAAACCAATGTTGAAATTGTTATTAAAAACTCTACTAAAATATTTATAACCAACTTTCAAATTATCAACAGATTTTTCATTGTAGAATTCCCAGAGCCTTATAATACTGTATTCCGATGAAAGATACAGCCTTTTTGATTTTTGTCTACTGTAATGACTTTCTTTTCCGTGCAACTGACTGATAACAGTCTTCACAGCAGCAAGCTTTTCTTTATTTTTAAGTGAACGCCTGTCTCCTCCTCTTTTATCTTTAATATCGCCATTTTCTGTAAAAAGTTTCTTGCAAATAGAATTTAGTCTACGCCGGCTAACATTGTACAACACCATGATAAACTTTTGGCAAACGTGTAGCCTTTGATTGTTGCTGATCACCTAAAAAATAATGTGAACATGAACAACTTTATTATTATATTAATATACTTTTAGTACTTACATAATACTTCACAGAAAAAAGATGACTTTGTGGAGCATTAACTTTTCGAGACCTTTCACGTTTTGGTTTATCAATACTCGTGAAACTGAGCAATTGATTGTCTTGAGTTGCTTTCTTAGGTTCTTTAAAAAACGATTCTCTCAGCCGCTTAATTTCAGTCTTATTATTTGCTATAACTTTACATTCCATGTTTTTATTTTTGTGATTGCAAGCAATATCAAAATCTTCTGCGTTGGGATAGTGATTGGAATATCTAGCACAAGACAAATTAATGTTAAAGCAAAAAGTCCAAAACAAAGTGCATATAATACCTGAGTTGTTTTTTTCGCTCCTTGGATGTAAGGTTAACTTGCCGTTTTCGGCTTCCACGATCGGTATCTCCGACAATGTGCTCACCTTCTAATGATTCCATTTAGTGTAATAGAACAATTTGCCGATAATTTGTCCAATAAATCGGGAAAAAAACACCGCTTCAATACAAATAATACACCACTGCGCGTTCCCTAGTAGAGCGACAATCAAACTCACCTCTGTTTCACGTTTGTAAACAAAGTGCATTTTGTTTGTCTGATAGTAATGGACAAAGAGCGTTTTGATTGTCTGGGAAGTTCTTGTCATTTATTTACAATGGGATAAAGCGCGATACGTACGTCTAAGAGTTAGTACATAGATGCGCCTTTGTTACAGGAAAGTAGTGCCACCTGTATCTGAAATTTTTTAAATTTGGACAAAGTGCATTTTGCATGTCTGCTGCTCTTTTGTTCTCGCGTCTTTTTATTTTTCTGCTTCCATCACTTCCTTCATTTACACTAATATCCTCTTCCATAATAAACAATTTTTAACGTAAAACAGTAAACACACTACTTTTATTGACAAATCTTGCAGGACTGCACGTGGCATCATAACACAAAAACTGCAACGCACTTTGTACAGACTTATTTATTTGAATATATCCGCTTTTGTTTGCAAAATTTGGATATAACCGGTTTTGCTCCAAAAGTCGAACTTTAATGAGGATTTTTAATGGGATATATGCCGTTTTAGTTACAAACGAGAGCATGGGTCAATAGATATCACGACTTAGAAACCACTAAAACATGATTTTGTGAAAAAAGTATATATATCCGGTTTTGCACGCGAGCTCCTCAGTTAGGGTTATTATTATTTTTATAGGATTTATTATAATTATTATTATTCTGATTATTATTTCTATTATAATTCTGGTAATTATTTTTATTTTGCCCCCCTTAATGAAAATTATTTCCACTTTGATTATCTCGATCCTCTTTCCCCTCTTGATAAAATAGATTGTAATTTCTAACATGCTTATTAACAACTTTCCTTTGAAGTCATATCCTTTTAGAATTCATATAAATCTATCAAAATCAATGACATTATCTACTATCACTTTTCTATAAATGTCTCCTTCAAAATATTGTGCCAATTGTCTTATTATAGTTATATGCTGTCATTTAATTCTTCTAATTGTTGAAAATCAGTCCTAAAGTAAAAGATACTGTTGCCATCCTTTCTAATTCGAGGGTTAGTTTTGATAGTTGAGCTAGTTTTATAGATTTTAGTTTAAATTGTATCGGTGTGGTAACTGATACAGGATAATCTGTCAAAGGTAGCTACACTGGTTCTTCTGCTAAGAGTGTTTCTAAATGAAGAGCATGGTCCATTTGCGTAATAAACTCCTTGTATCTTATGTATTTCCTTGTGTTTACACTTTTAGGTAGTACATATACACAACATTGACACATTTTTATTTTAACGATTATTTTGGGACGCGTGTAGTATCTACCAGTTTGCAATTTGTACATTAGGTGGAAGGAGGGTAATAGCATTTAATGAGGATATTAGTTTCAACTACATTTCGCTTGTGGTTTTTTCAAAAACTCCTGCAAGTGTCAATGTAACACCATGGTAGTACAACATTGAGACCCTTCTCTAAAATCTGCTATGCGTCAATGATGATCTGGGGAATGATTGACATAAGTAACAAAGCTAGTTTAAAAAGAATTTTATTTTGAAACGATCCAAAGTTATGTAAATGTAAAATATTAACGTAAACAGTTTAATATAATATTTCAACACTTGGGAACTCTTTCATAGTTTTATAATAGTCTCTGGTAAGATTTCTTGTGTATCTTCTACATTAGGATACGCAAAATGCATATAACGTTTTCTTAAAAAGGTAACTTCTAACTTACGATTGTTATCATTTGTATTTACAACTTTTCCAATGTAACAAACATCATTATATCGAACTAGAATCCAAGAACCTTTAACAATTTCAGCTGAACTTTCTAATGTCTCATTTTCCTGGTGCTCATTGCTGTCACTTACTTCAAAGCTTTCATCACCATCATCCTCGCTTCCTAGCTCCATATTTACGTCGCTTTCTGAACTGGACGTTCCTGCGACAACAACATTTCGCTTCTTTTTCTTTTGTTCGGCAATACTCTTTTTTGCTTTGGCTGCCTGTTGTTTGTCTATTTTTCCTTGTTCTTGCAAACGCATTCTTTCTCGAACTTGTGAATCAGATAAACTCTAGGAAAATTTTCTAGTTACCTGTGCACGTTTTTCCCGTTGCACTTTGTTGCTTTTATCATTTTTTAGGACTGATAACAGGGCTAATTCCAAAGATTTCTTTGGAGTTGGGATTTCAGGCTTGATTCTTTCATTTATGAGAGGAGATCCTGGTGGAGTAATATTAGGGGGAGCATCTGTAGCTGTCTACTGACAAACTACTAGACTCTGTGCTAGAAAGAGTAGCGACTACTTCTACTTTTTTCATCATTTTTTCTATTGAGGGAGGATAAATTCCGGCTCCATCGAATCCACCAACTGTATTTGCTCGGGAAAAACAAACTGTTTGGAATAAGTTTTTCAATAGTGATGGAAACACCAACTTGTCGACATTCTGATAACCTGATTTTTGAAAAAATTCTCTTAAAA
>JABXWE010103452.1:0-23328 GCA_014611495.1 Limonius californicus | reverse complement strand
ATAAATTTGATTGACGTGAATGAAATACTAAACGACGAATATAAATCGGCCAAAGACCCACATCGACTCTCTTCAAACTAAATTAGAATACGATGTAATACAAGATGTCCTCAATATAACGAGAAAATTACTCAAGTATGGAATACTTCACAGAGGACCCTCGATCGTCGCTTAAATAAATTGTCACTGACTCACAAAATGGTCGCCGGAAATGCACAAAGTTCCCAAATCTCGCACAGGCGTAGTTCGTAGAAATCAAGTGAGGAAAAATGAGTTGCAAACCAATCAGGCGAAATTACCGTCACAATGTTACAAGATTTTGGGGCCTAGGTTCGCGGTTCGCAATTCTGTGCCCCTAAAGGGCCAGGACGGATACTATGCACCTATGTTTTTGTGACACCTGTGAGTATTGCCTAGAACGTATATGTGCAGGATTTTTATGCGCCATCTAAAGGGCCAACGAGGAACGGATATTATCCACCTATGTCTATGTGACACCGCTGAAAATTGTCTAGCACGTTCATGAAACACAGAATTTAGAGGCTTAGGGTCCCGGTTTGCAATTCTGCTCCATCTAAAGGGCTGAGAGGGGACGGATACCATCCACCTATGTCTCTGTGACACCAGTGAAAATTGCCTAGCACGTATATGTAACTCAGAATTTTGGAGTCTAGGATCTTGGTTCGCAATTCTGTGCCCCCAAAGAGCCAGGACAGATACTATGCACCTATGTTTTTGTGACACCCGTGAGTATTGCCTAGAACCTATATGTGTAGGATTTTGGGGCCTACGGTGCCCGTTTTCATTTATGCGCCATCTAAAGGGCCAAGGGGGGGCGGATACCATCCATCTATATCTCTGTGACACCCGTGAAAATTGCCTAGCGCGTATATGTAACCCAGAATTTTGAGGTCTAGGATCCCGGTTCGCAATTCTATGCCCCGACAGGGCCAGGACAGATACTATGCACCTACGTTTTTGTGTCACCCGTGAGTATTGCCTAGAACGTATATGGGTAGGATTTTGGTGCCTACGGTGCCCGTTCACATTTATGCGCCATCTAAAGGACCTAGAGGAGGCGGATACCATCCACCTACGTGAAAATTGCCTAGCACGTATATGTAACCCAGAATTTTGGGGTCTGGTATCCTGGTTCGCAATTCTGTGCCCCCAAAGGGCCAGGACGGATACTATGCACCTATGTTTTTGTGAACCCGTGACTATTGCCTAGAACCTAGATGTGTAGGATTTTAGGGCCTACGGTGCCCGTTTACATTTATGCGCCATCTACAGGGCCTAGAGGGGGTGGATGCCATCCACCCATGTCTCTGTGACATCCGTGAAAATTGCCTAGCACGTATATGTAACCCAGAATTGTGGGGTGTGGTATCCCGGTTCGCAATTCTGCGCCCCCAAAGGGCCAACGGATACTTTGCACCTATGTTTTTGTGACACCCGTGAGTATTGCCTAGAACGTATATGCGCAGAATTTTGGGGCCTACGGTGCCTGTTCACTTTTATGCGCCATCTAAAGGGACAACGGGGAACGGATATTATCCACCTATGTCTATGTGACACCCATAAAATTTGTCTAGCACCACGTTCATGAAATACAGAATTTAGAGGCCTAGGGTCCCGGTTCGCAATTCTGCTCCATCTAAAGGGCTGAGAGGGGACGGATACCATCCACCTATGTCTCTGTGACACCCGTGAAAATTGCCTAGCACGTATATGTAACCCAGAATTTTGGAGTCTAGGATCCCGGTTCGCAATTCTGTGCCCCCAAAGGGCCCGGACGGATACTATGCACCTATGTTTTTGTGACACCCGTGAGAATTGCCTAGAACGTATATGTATAAAATTTTGGGACCTACAGTGTCCGTTCATATTTATGCGCCAACTAAAGGGCCAAGAGGGAACGGATATCATCCACCTATGTCTCTGTGACACCCGTGAAAATTGCCTAGCACGTATATGTAACATAGAATTTTTAGGTCTAGGTGCCCAGTTCGCAATTTTGTGGCCCCTAACGGGCCAAGAGGGGACGGATGCCATCCACCTATGTCTTTGTGGCACTCGTGAGCTTAGCCTAGCATGTATATATCACACAGAATTGTGAGGCATATGGTCCAGGGTTGCAATTCTCATAAAACACCCTGGCTAGCCACAAAAGCTTGTAAGAGCTTCAATATCACCTGGTAAAATTCCGAGAGCTCTCAATCATAATACTGGTTATACCCACACTCATATAATAGGAGCAACACTACATACCAGAATAATACTTCGAACATCTATTACTCAATCGCTAGTGCACAAGATTCACTATATTTAAATAGCTAAATTACATGCTTAAACACAAACATGCCACACCACCAAGATGCAAATCCCATCTCCCCGTTCCCATACATGCATTTCATCCATCCGTCCGCTTTCTTAAAACTCCCTGTGTCCTGTATTTCTTCATCTTCTTGAGGTTAATATGTGACCCGATTTGTATAACCCGAACATATGGCTCATTAAGATGATTGTATACGCTATTCAGTAAATTTTTTGACTCATGGCTTTCTAGGAATCATTGTTAAAGATTGATTTCAACCAGTCTACTGGTATGTTAACTGAGCCGTAAGCATCATTAAATAGTCGCAATAGGGGGTTCTTTCCTCTATCTTTGAAAAGTTTTAATATATCTGCTGAAACTTTGTTCCCGTACTTACCTTCATATCCATGGAACGCGGGTGCGAATCCAATTCCTGTATAATAATGGTTGTCGTTGCTATTATGTTCCTGAAAACCGTGTTGTCTATACATAACTGACAGTGCGTCACTATTTCTATCGTTGCCTGTACCTTATTTTACGCTCCTTAATGGCTTAAAGCATAACGTCAAATTTTTGGATAAAATAATTTTTTGATTTAATTGCATCAAAGAACGCGAATTAAAAAAGGTGGCAACTTTTATTTATGCTTGTATGTTAAACTACACGAATACGAAAAATTTTTGGAAAGGCTTATTAGTAGAACTCTAAATAATTTGTTGTACGCGTGACGTTGGTCTACTGAGAATACCATTGCTGTTTGCTTCAATTACATTTATTTCTGTAAAAAAATCCCTAATCAAATAACCAAGCTTTATTATTACATACATAATTAATCTAACGAACTTCTATTTTTACAATTGACAGTACGATTTTCGATGAAATACTAATTTCATCAGCTTTCATGCGCTTTCAGTCTGCTATAAAATTCCAGGAATTAAGCTCTTCGGCGAATCGTTGCTGTATTTTATCCGCAAAATAACATCAAAAGATAAATTCCGAGTATTATTTTGCAGCTTCTATTCGTAGAGATAATGCGGTCCCCAGTTTCGCCACTGTTCTGTGTAATAAGTTCCCGTAGCTCCACTTATATTCACATTTATTCATTTAAACTACATCGACTTAAACTTAAGAGCAAGTCTGAAAGCCTTATGAATATTAAAGCGAAAATAACTTAAATTGACGTCATAAGTGCCATCCACATGTTCATGTTTCATGCCCCTACACATAAAACTTTCTCGACGGGCTTAATGAGGCTGAAATAGGGTAGGTCGTTGAATTTGTTATGCTACGGCTGGTTTATGGAACGGACGAAAAATTATTCGAAATTGACGTTTCAATTTGACAGCTTATAGGCTATAAAACCAATATGTATTTTATATGATATTTTGGCTTATAAGAAAACTATCTTTTGGGTATAGTTAGGTTTTCAAACTTACCAAAATACGAGCTACAAACGGTTGACTTCGTGGAGCTGCAGCTCAATTCCTGCGGAAAATTATTTTCTTCAAGCAAGACCGGATTATATAACAATTATAACATCTATTTAAAAATACGTGAAATTATTTATTTGAATAGGAAAGAAGTTTCATTTGTGTAGATGAAACTATATCCTGATGTTTTTAATACATATCAGATATCTGGAAGTAATTTTTGATATTTAGAATTTATTTTTGATATTTAGAATTAATTTTTGATATCTGGAATTAGTTTCTGATGTTTGGAATTAATTTCTGATATCATAATAAGAATATAGTTATTGGAGTACTATACATTTTTTATTTTCTTAGTTTGCTATTGTTTTATTTTAAGTGAAAATATCAACACAATCTGAAATAAATTAATAACACATTTTACAAAATTCATATGCATTTATTTTTGGATTTGTTTAACGTTGTCTGTTGATTTTGTAATGTTTTGCACAAATTGCGTTAACTTACTGATTTCACTTCAACTTTGTTGTAATGACAATATTTTAGATTCATTTATTGAACTACATTCAATTTTTGAGCCAACAGACTTAATTTTATTGTTACATTTAAGAAAACGAGGTGAATAGAATATTTGAAGGATATTTCAAACAGCTCAATGGTACCCGTAATTCCCGTACATATTTGTATCACATTCTTTACCGCAACGGCAGCATAGCGTTTCAGTGTGGATCGTATCATGCAACATGCTTGCGAACATAAGGGCGCAACACGCATAATAAGTCTAGTACATATTTGCAACTTCATCCTGTATCGCAACCACGTAGCGTCTCAGTGTAGACATCAACGGTAGGTCTCATTACTTAACATTACCTCGTACCGTAACTGCGTAGCTTCTCACTGGGGACTATATCGCGCAATAAATATATTCGTTAACAAAAGAACGCAACACTAACTATAAGTTCTGTATACATTTGCAACATCACCATATACCATAACAGCGTAGCGTCTCAGTAGGGACGTTTTCGAGCAAAATGTTCACCAATATAAGGGCGCGACATGAACGATAAGTCCAGCACGTACAGAGAAACTCGAATATAACGACATCGGTTATTGCGACCACTTGCGACTCTATGATAATTTAACTCGGTTATTATAACAATGCTTATACCGACAACACGGTTATGAAAAGACAATTTTAAATCGGTTCTTACAATCTAGCTCGTTTATAACGACAATATTATGTTCACACTGTCAAAATTCTAGGCCATTTTTAACTCTGCAACTTAGCCATTACAAATTTAATTGGAAGTATGTAATCGATACTCTTTTGCGGCCTTCTTTTAGCAGTATTTAAACGCGTATATCGGCTACTGCACGGCTGCAATTTCGTCAATCACTCAAAAAGTTTCTACCTATAGGGAGAGTTTAGACAGAATCTGCAGTGTAAGGAAAACCTTGGAAAGACTTTAACGAAACGCTTAGTACAACAAACAAAAATTAGGAGTTTTTGTGGTTCTGTCAAAATATGTATTAATTAACGAATCGCGTTGTTACTATATAAAAACATTTATGTACGTAACTAAGCGTACGTGTTGAATCAAATACTTAATCATATACAATCTTTCACATGTTGTTAACAATAAACAAGAATTAGACACGAATTCAACATGTCCTGTTATAGCGACAACTGGGTTATAACGACAACATTTTGTAGTACCTTCAATGTCCTTATATCCGACTTTCATTGTACTTGCATTATCACCTCGTATCGCAACCGCGTAGCGCCTCACTGTGATTCATATAGTGCAACATGTTGGGGAGCAAGACGCGATTGGTTCCACAGTTTGTTGGTATTTTTGATGAAACATTAAAAAATATATACAGAAGGACGTTAAGCTACGGCGTTCGACGCGGCTCAAATTTAATTCTATAACATGGTGTTCTATCATAGGGGCTTTTGTTGAAAAATACAGAATTTGGACGCGGGGCTTGGCTAATAAAGAACATTTATAAAATGTAGGTGCTCATCGACGTTCGCTAAGGGTTGACATCTAGTCCGGCTACCTCGTGGCATATCGTAATCTTCTTCATGATATTGTTACGCTGCGCTGTTACAAAACGGGGTGTTATTGCAAATGTCTACGAGGTTTTACATAAACGTTCTTCACGAATATTCGGAGTGAATACGGAATTCGGAATGAAAACGCCAACTTCTTACTTAACAAATAATCATCATACAGATTATAACAATGTTGCTATATTTATTTACTTCGTTTGTTTATAAATAAAATAGCGTATATTGAATTATGCCTACACACAACTTCTTACATTTTTAGGTAAACTTTTTATACCATTTCATTAACTTTAAGTTCGAGTATTTGTTTAGAAACTTGTTAAATTTTAAATCTGACAACAACAAATTCTTTAGTATTTGCAAAAATAAACAACAATAGGTTAGACTAGTTGTACGTAAAAGACCCATATCAGAAAAAGGCTGGGACAGAAGAAACAGCAAGACAAATTCCTGTTATAGAATGGATGTATCTTCTTGTGTGCGGAATGCGATAGTAGGATAAGTTAGTGCCACAACTAACAGTTTTATACGAGGATTAAGACATTTGTAGTTCTAGAACATTGTTGACATACTTTGGTATATATGTGCGCAAGTTCAGTAATCGTAAAAATGTCGTACCTTAATTTTTTTGTGTTACGAAGAGAGTATTTATAAATATTGGATATTAAATAGACTCTCACTTGTAAATTTCACTGAGTAATACTTTAAAACGTTTACTAATGTATGAGGGTTGGAACTTTAATAGTGGCAACAATTTATTTACAACTGATACAAAAGAGATACGTGTTACCAAGGTTTACTGTCCTTTAAAGTAGTCACCAGCATTGTGTACAACCCGTTGCCAGCGATGTGGAAGTGGTAGGATACCTTTAGCAGCGCCTGTTGTGTTGATAATTCGAATGGAGCGGTCTACTGCCTGAAAAATATCTGGAACAGTTCTGAAGCGAATGCCATGAAGTGGTTCTTTCATCTTAGGATCAAGTCAAAGACACAAGGGCTTAAGTCCGGGGAGTATGGTAGATGGTACAGCACTTCCCAGCCCCATCGATCGAACAAATCAGCCACAGCTTGCGCTGCATGCGACCGAGCATTGTCCTGCAAAATGATCGGTGGGTTCTGCAGAAAGTGCCGCCGCTTCTTTCTCAAAGCTGGTCGCAGGTTGTGACCCAAAAATGAACATGCAATGAATACTGCGCATTGACGGTCTGCTGTGGGGGAACGGTATGCGTTAGGATAACACCATCCCAGTCGTACACGGGAATCACCATAACATTCACATTGCTGGGGTTCTGACTAACTTTCGATTTTCGTGGTGACCCGTAATGACGCCATTCATCGGTTGGCGTTTCAGTTATGGCTCGTACGATTTGGCTCATGTCTCATCCAGCGTAATGATACGGCGTAAGAAAGCCTCTCCTTCGCGCTTATAGCGCTAGAGGTGGTTACGAGCAGCGTCGTCTCATAGGCATTTCTGCATTTCCGTCAATTTTTCTTATGCCCAGGCGTGTCTTCAGAATGTGAAGCACAGTTGTATGCGCTAATCCTGTCTCTCGGGCGTCAAACACTGTCCAGTAACGCGGCAAGAGCATACACTCCTTCTTCACTGACACTGGGACGACCTGGCCGACGCATGCCTGCCACATTTTGGCTTCCTCGTCGAAGGCTTTTACCCACCTTGCCGCTGTTCTGTAAGGCAGTGAAGATTCCCCGCAAGCCTCTTGAAGACCTTGATGACACTGTCGTGCTGTACGACCTCTGGCACATTCAACCTTTATCCAACTCCGTTGTTCCTGTTTCGGAAACATCGTGACAATACTACATTAGACCGCCAGCTAACACGAGGCTCTGTTCTTCTCGTCAGTGCTCATGCGCGTGATGTGGGAAGGGAGAGTCCATTTGCTCTGAGGTAAGGTAGGTATATAACTAACTTGTGGACCTTGTGGTATAAGCGACATTATTTGGTTCCGTTGCATGACGTCTCTACAGCAGTGTTGCCACTATTAAAGTTCCAACCCTCGTACTTTAACACTGGTAAATTAAATAATACGTATTAGAGTCCTAACATACACCCTACGGTTGGCAGTACTATTTGTTAATTTGCTTTTAGTTGTAGTTTGATAACCGTCACTCTTAATATACCAAATATACCGTTTTTGGTGTATGTGAAATTGGGTGTTTATTAATGTTTATGGTTTGCTGTGTTTTAAGTCTGTATAAAATGAAATATTTTGAATAGATTGCGTTTCTGGTTGAGCACAAAACTTTTATTATTAACATTCCATTCGTAAAGACTGGAAGTTGGATAATTACAAGCGATTGTATTGAATATTGGGGTGCATAAAAATTGTGTTGAAAAATATACGGATTTATCAGCTACTGCTAATGCTGTTTAATTTAAGGTCTCGATTGCTACTAAATATTTTTTTCAACCTAAATCGATGAATACTTCGTCGTACGTTTCATTCAATGTAAAGCGAATATATGTATTTTACTTTGATGTAGGGCGACTCCCCATGCTGTTCGATTTAAACTTGGTACAATTTTCATAAATTAATCGCTACTGCTTCTAGTTAAAGTTTGCAGTGTCCTTACGTTTGATGTTTAACTATGCGTAAAGCAGTGAGCTCTTCCTGCTGTTTTAAGTAACGTAAGCAGGAGCTGGGCTAACGGTGATTTTTGGCACAGGTTCAACCCCGACTTCTCCGGTTAAATCACTGTGACAAAAACCTGTGACTTTGTCATGGTATGTGACACCGTAGAAACTATCGGACATAGTTGTGAGGTGATTGTTCTTGTTAATTGTACAGCACTAGGGTCTAAGATATTGTTCATGCCTACTGAACTAATCGGTGCTTTGACTAAGTGTTACTCTATTTTATTTAGATGCTTTTGCTTGAGATTGCCCTGCTGCAATTTTATTCAGCGTGTTGTTATGATATGCGTTGCTTCGGGTAAATTCTAAATCAACGGTAGTGCAATCACAGAGCTTTGTGTACGGTACGAAACATCGCTCAGTTCCATTACTATGGTCGGTAAGACAATCACTGTCACTGTTTTTAACGTCGGCCACAGCCACTTCCTGTGATAAGTAAATAGCAGGTTGTGATTTCACTATACAACTGTCGTGCAAACTTCATTGAATGAAACTGTAGCCTTTTTTAATTTCTTGTAATAGTTTTACAGCTTTGTAAGTTCTGCAAGCTTATTTGGAGATGCTAAAACGGTGACAATATTTTTAGAGTTTTAGCACAGTATTGCGGATTATAGATATTTGTTCCAATAGTTTTACTTACTATTAACATAATTAGTAGATGAGTAAACGTAATTAAACAGTGGGGTCTGTATTTAGTTCTTTATAATAAAATATTATCTGCTCAAGATCTTTGAATCATACACTGCACTTGCATAAACATGAAGACATAGACGACCATTATGTAAAAGCTACTTTTTTGGGTTCCTGTAAAACGTTTAAAATTAAGTATTGAAAACAGCAGCCACGGTCTTTCGAAAATAATAAATTCTGTTGTGATTTAGAAATATACAGATTTTTTAAATTTATTATTACACAGCAGGAAACCCATTTCGGCGAAAATGATAAGTATATTTTCAAGTATGGACACATTTTGCACACAACATCGACAATAAAAACAGCAGGTTTCCTCCTTTCACAAATTAAGTGACTGTGGGTGTGGAATTGGGGATTTGTTTTTCCTCCAAAACCTTCAGCCTTAAATGTGGCACAGTTAGAGCTACCATAGATGTCTACTGGAAGCACAATTTAATGTTACCTTGAGATGTCTCAACTTTACATTTTGCTTGTAACCATGAAAATTACATGAAATGTCGGAGCTGCTGAAGTGGACTTGAAATTTGTATCTCGTCGGGTGACTTTCAACCCTTTTCTGAAGTTGTTATTATGTAGGAAAGTAAGTTATTGAAAGGACGTTTTGCCGTGACATTTGGAGATAGGGGTTTACGAAAGAATAATGTTGGCAGAAAGTCGATAGTATTTCAAGTTAAAGCTTCCGTTCTTTGCAATAGAATAACAATTTCGTTGTCATTGACTATACTTTCAAATGCTACTTTTCCGGAAGTAATATTTTAAGAGACCCTTTTAAAATTGGCTTCTGAGTACTGAGTACTTAGACATGGTGTAACATACTTACGTATTGCTTTTATTTTCATCATTATGGTAGCGCGATTATTAAATTTCGGATTTTATAAAGTAAAAGTTTTATGGGATTTATCAAAGAAAACATTTTACTGCTGTGAAATCAAATATCTGATGAATTCCTCGTTTTGGTAATGGATTTATAAGCTATGTAAAGAAAAATATAAAACTGGTTGTGGTGTATAAAATTCTTTCTTCGAAAATAATAGCTAAAATGAGCGCTTTGCATCGTTGACATACATTTTTGCCTGCTTGAAATTTCTAACGATTTTAATTAGTGCTCTATCAGATTACTAATTTTAATTATTTTGTATTTCTAGTATGGAAATCTCTTTTATTCTCTCTCTCTCTCTTTTACTACCGAAAGTCGGTATACTATTTATTTAATTGCACTTGAAAGAAATAAGTCTTGTAGAGTGATATCGCAACTTCTTAGCGGCCATGGATGCACAGCTCCTCTTCCAACACAATTTTATTCAAATACAAAATTACTAGCAAATTGTAACTTTGACGCATCCTGCGTCAATATCAATGACTACTCTTGGTGTTGTCGGTGCGCCTGTTTCCGCTGCTCGTAAATATTTAAAAGCTTACTTGCTCTTTTCTTGAACTTGTTTATAAACATAATTATTGTCAACAAGATTCTATAAAGTTTCCTAGTTAACAAATCGGTAGAAGAAGAACGATAGAGTAGGAGGTTACAAGATCCCCCATTTTAAAGCTTTTAATAGGTCTAGGATATTTCACCCAAATTTCCTAACGCCCAACGCTATATTCTGCTCTCAACGTCCAACTTTGTGACAAGGATGGATCGCGACTACATCGCCTAGTTCAAATCTACCTAAATTTTCCTTCGGCTAAGCTCGGTTCATTGCTTATTGGCTTCATATACTAGTGTATGTGCTATTCTTCTAATATTTAATGATTTGTAGAGGACTCAACCCCCAGCACGACCACATGGCACATTTCGAAACGTGTCTACAAAGCCCAGTATGCCCATAAGGCCCAGCGTGGGCATATTATCCAATTGTAACTTACAGCAGCTGAACTTTACAATGTCTGATGACATCGTTCAATGCCTAGTTTACATAATTTGCTGTTTTTCCACTGCTCTTCTGTTAGGTTACAATTGGACATGGTTTTTCTAATGCCTTTTTTCAATGTCTTTCTTGGCCTTTCTCTCTTTTTCCTTTCTGGTGGGATCCAATTCATTGTCTGCTTTGATTTTCGCGTATTTTGCATGCGTGAACATGGCCGTACCAAAATAATTGACGTCGTTCAGTATTCTGAACAATTAGTCCCCGAATCCCTATTTGTTCCTTTACGTCCTCGTCCTCGAAAAATAATGGGCGTAACAAAACGAGATCACATACGAAGCGAGGAAATCAGACGATGGTGCGAAATACAAAAGATCGAGGAGTGTGTCGAGAAAAGAAGATCAGAATGGAATAGCCATATATCAAGGATGGACGATACCAGAATAGTGAAGAAAGCTCGAGACCTATCACCTAGGGGTAGAAGATCACCGGGTAGACCAAGAAAGAGATGGAAAGATGTGCTGGAGTAAAACAAGCTATTAGCTTATAGAGAAGGAGAAGAAGAGAAGAAGAAGACGTCCTCGTTTCTTATCCTATCTTCTCGTGATATCTTTGCTGATCTTCGTAAGGCATTCATTTCCGTAGCTGCTAATCTTCTTCTATTATTTTATGCCATGCCCCATGATTCAGAACCATACAGCTCAGCTAAGCTCAGTTCATTGCTTTGTTATATTATATATTAGTGCCTGTACTATTCTTCTAATATTTAACTATTGTGGAGGACTCAACTTCCAACGCGATCCCATCGTCCAATTCGAAATGTGTTTACAAAGCCCACTAAGCCCATAACGCCCAAAACGACAGAACGTCCAATGTGACCATATCGTCTAATTCGAACTTACTGTCGAATCGCCCAACTACAGAAGTTGATAGAGGTTATAAAAATCGAAATCAGTGTCTTTTTGCATCGGGCATTGCCGAGCACTAGTTATTTTAATAGTGAATAATATCTTAGATTCATTTCATATCAGTGACGATAATTCTAGGATGTAGGTTAATAAATAAATTATGCCTCCATCCCACAAGTTCCTTTGTTGTTAAAATTCTGCAGAATTGATGTAGGTATGTATATTTATACTCATTCGGATAATATAACCTGTAAGTATTCACTTCTGTATTTGGACGATTCAGCCACGGTAAGTTCGAATTGGGCGATGTCAACATATAGGGCGTTGTGTCCCTCACATATCGTTAAATATTGGAAGAACACTACAAACATTAAAGTAATTAAGCATTGAACCGAACTTAGCCGAAGAAATATTTACCGTAAGTTTGATTTGGGCCATATGATCATGTTGGGCGTTTTGTCCCTGTACTAACTGGGCGTTGTGAGCAAAATATAGAGTTGGGCGCTATAGACTTTGAGTGCAGTGTTCAGATCCCCTTTTGATAATTAAAATGTTTGTATAAATCTTTTTTTAAAAATTACCACCGCATCTTATGCTTTAATTATTGACAATAGTGTCAAATCGGTTAATATAAATCTTGAGGTCAGTAACAGTAGTGACATCACCAATGATTTTTAAATCAGATGAGGATTAAAGGATGTGTCAATACTAAAAAATTATAAGTGCTATTATTATGATCCATCGGCCACTGCTCTGCTTTGTTTTCGAAATGCTTTTAGAGAATTGTCAAGCAAAACATTTTTATGCAATTTTTTAAAATTAATCTTTTAATTTTAGTGTGTTTTGGGGAAGAAAGCAACGTTCGGAAATACCTTAAATTTGATGTGTTACAAAGTGGGCAGTGGTATTTAAGATCTCAAAGTAGATGAAGTTGATGTATGAAATTAGGCAATTTAATTCCCACATTGACGAGATTGTAGCACTGACGACACTTTAAATTAAACTCAAAATAGGGCAGATATGGTAGTTCACAGTTCATCAATAGAGGGTGGGCAAGCGAAGATCGATAGCTGTTAGTTTCTGCTCAGGACTATAGCGCGTACCTCGGATTTTTGCCAGTCGTCATGGAACAACGAGGGAATAATCTGTATATTAGCCGAACTTGAATGGTTTAAATATTTCATGGATGAATAATGTTAGAACCGGGCGTTCGTCGATCTAAGTGCAGATTTGATCGCAGGAGTTGATTAGTGTGATTAGTGAGTGTCAAAATATCATCGAATGACTCCCCGAAAGATGGCGAAAGAGTTGTATGTTTCGACAAATTTTATATGAAGGCGAAAGATTTGTGCAGAGGTTAATCCGTACTGTCTTACGGATGAGCTAAAAACAGAAATGTAAATTAACATTTGAGATAAGTTATGAGCGTTTCAGAATAGTCCTACGACGCCACGCCAGTTCATACAGTGGATTCATTTTTCAATCCACTGTATGAACTGTATGAATTTATTCAGAAGTAAAAAGAAACGGTTACAGTTAGAAAGGGAAATTTATCGTTTCGCTTTGTATAGTAAGACACTTAAAAAAGTGCCAATTTAGGTGAATTCGTATATACGTAAGCAAAACTTGGGTTATTATAGTCCACCTGATGAAAGAAGAAAACAGTAACATCAGAATTGCGTTGATTGCAGAAGTTTGCGTTATGTTTAAGCATTTTACTGCGAGGGCCCCGCAAAATATCTTTTTGCCCGAATGTTCTATTAAATCATCCGTCAATCTTACAATCTCGCATGGATAAAAAACAATGTTAGAAGGGCGCCAAATTCGAGCTTGTCTGGGAGAAGAACTCTCAGGATACATGCTGCCAAGGACCGCCAACAAAGGGGGGTTTTATCCCCTCTTTTATGGAACCTGGTACTAAACGTACTTCTATAGATACTCAATGATTAAGAGTTTTACGGCCAAGGTTATGGGGATGACATACGTCATCCTTATAAAGGGCAAACACCAGCAATTATGGCAGACCTCATGCAGAGGGCGCTAAACATCACTGAAAGGTGGTGCGAAAGGGAAAACCTCAAGGATAATCCCTGCAAAACGTCAATAATACTCTTCACCAATAAAAGAGATACAGGGGAATTTGACGACCTGACCATCTTTGGTGAAAGAATTCAGGTAAGCCAGGAGGTCAAATATCTGGGCATCACCCTGGATACAAAACTGAGCTGGAACATACACCAGAATAACATCTCAAACAAAGCGAAAATGGTGCTTATGATGGGTAGACGCATGTTTGATAAAACATGCGGACTGAACCCAAAGATGGTCCAATGGTACTACATTGCGGTAGTTAGATCCGTGATAGCTTATGGCACCCTAGTGTGATGGCCTAAAGTTAACCAAAAAAACAGGCATTACTAAACCAACCAGGATACAGAGACTGGCCTGTTTGTGAATATGTGGAGTCATGAACAGCACTCCAACTTCATCTATGGAAGCCCTTCTGGTACTCATCCCTTTAGATATATATATATATATATAAATAAAAGGGGGATTGGAGCACATAGAATGAAATCCACCGGCAGCTAGCACACCAGCCAGGAACGTTGTGGACACAAACGGATACAGGATCCTTCCAGAGTACTGCTTTGACAAACCATTCACTGTGAGATAGAATTACAATGACTGGGCCCAAGGAACCCCACCTCAGCTGTCAAGGGGGCTAGTCTGGTACACAGACGGCTCCTGCACAGCAGAAGGCACAGGGGCCGGACTATATGGTCAAAGACCAACGGAGAACATTAGTGTACCCCTGGGAAATAAGGCCACAGTCTTTCAAGCTGAAATCTTTGCAATAATAATATGTATCCAGGAAAATGCAAAACGCGGGTATACCCAACAACGCATAAGCATCTTATCTGATAATCAAGTAGATTTAAAAGCACTTGAATTACCTCGCATTAATTCCAAATTAACGTGGGAATGTCTATACCTCCTGACATAAGAAGAATGTAGTTCAGCTCATATGGGTGCCAGGGGGGTAGAGGGAAACGAGAAAGCAGACTCTTTCGCGAAAACCGATGCATCCACTCCGTTTATAGGGCGAGAACCTGTATTCGGTATCCCCAAACAAAGCATCCGAACAGCAGTAAAAATGTAGACCGTTACATAACACATTTCTCGCTGGAAGGCAGTACAGGGACCAAAACTGGGGAAGAAAATAATTGGTACGCCTTCTCGCAGACTAATAACTAACGTCCTCCATCTAGGACGAATTCAGATTAGACAGTTGGTAGGACATACAACAGGGTACTGCGACCTGCGAAAACACCTTCACAAAATCTGTGTACACAGAGGAGACACAGTTTGTAGATTATGTGAAGAAGCGGAGGAAACAGCCTCACATATAATCTTCGACTGTCCAGCACTTTACCACAAAAAACCGTAACTATCCGGGGGAACACATCGTGAAACAACCTTCACACATGAAAATCTTTTAAAAAATATTTTGCAATTCGTCGAGGGCCCAGATCTACTTTGAAAGGATCGGAGGCGCACAAAAGACCATAGAGTCGAAGTGCAAACTGGGCTAACCAACCCACTTCAAAACCCTGCTATTAATCAATCAATCAATCTTACAATTAAGGAATGTGATTTCTATAAGGTTCCGACTGTGCAGCCCTAAAGTATTTAAGTTTTAAAAGGACATACAGTTAGTATTTAGCTCTTTATTACAATCTATCAACATTATTTTATAAATGTACGTAGAATTTAAACATAAATTAATCTCGTAGACATTTTCAACTGATACATGAAATTCCTCTAATTTACTGAAATTTTGTATCTTTATAAATTGTTGAAATTGAAATACCTGATATCTAGCTTATAATTTTGTTTCTACACCTGGAAACTGATGAAGAGAACTTCAATATGATATTTCTGGAGTATCATACTCATAAAATATGATATTGCTTATAATGTCCTAGCACAAGTACGATTTTTTTAATATCTATAATATTTAACTTTACATATTGTCGCGAAGTGGATTTTGACTAATTTCGAATGTGTTTAGTTTACACCAACACTTCCAATCGGACGAAACCCTTCCAATTCTTAACCAATTTATTAACTATTAACACATTTAGAAAGTGTTACCTAAATGCGAACATTACTGGCTAACCTGTACACAATGTATGTATATCTAAACCAACGTTAGCTACGGACTACTATTATTTTTAGGGTTCTTGTTCATCTTTGCAGGATACGAAAGTGTCTCAACACGCTTAGTAGAAGATAGATTCAGCTCAGTTTGAATATGCAGAAGAGCGCATATAAAGTTAGGCGGTACAAATGGTGCTGGCAAGATAGTTCGATTAGTTTAAGAAATATTTTTTACGAATGGCTTTCTTTTAAATTCTAAGTCACTTTTTGACTATATTGACCACTGATTTATAATGCGTAAACTGCAAATTTTGTTCTTGTAAATCTCCACAGAAAATTAAAAGCAATTGTTTAATATTAATATCAATTCCAGTCGTTTTTGATATTCATATCTCCTACTGTCTTCGAGAACTTCCCATTTAAAGAAAATCTTCGAGCTTCGGTGCACAATCTATATTTAAATGTTAGTCTAAATAAAACGGGCAGTTAGCAGTTACTTCCTAAAGATTATAAAAACCAAAGTGCCATCCTAATTTCAAAGAATGCAGGTTAAACATAAATGTAAATCGTTAAATGTAGTTCATATTTTGTAAGAAACATAACACAAACCACTAACATTATTTTTCTCTTACAGGTAAGTCCCTTCAAAAGTTTTTCATGAAATAGAACAATAATACAAGGTAAGAAGTTTAGTTTTAAATACTTCTCCGAAAACGTTCCCCGAAGGATCACAACCGTCGTAAAATGTAAATGCTCTGTATGCGTTCCGAGCTATAAAACATTTTAAACTGCTGGAAAAAATCCGGAACGGTTTTCCAGGACGCAAAAATAAGTATTTGATTAAAGATAATGGCGGTTCTTGATGTTAGTAGTTTATGTAGATAAGAAAAGGTAATTTGAATTACAAATTGTTGAATCTGTACTGTAACGGAGTTTATAACTTACTTCAAGGAAATACTTCCTTATTGTTCTGAATGCTGAAAACTTAAATGCGATTGAATCTGAATATAAAACAAGTAACTAGAAGTATATATTACTTGGTAATTGGTACTGATGCAATGCTGATACATGTACAGTCGAAATTCGATATCTCAAAGTTGAGGGGATATAAATAATTTGAGTTATCGACAATTCAGTTATCAAAAATAACTTAAAAATTACATTGTTCAGTGTCTACAGTGAATGCTATACTATACTATTTAGGTTCAATTGACACGCCGCCGCCAAAATTGTAAAGGTCATTGACCGGAAGACTACCATAAATCACCACAGTGTTGGGGGTAAAAACCCGCAATTATTTCTAAGAAATTTTACTTCGAGTTACAGAAATATTTACTAACAGCAAACCTAGTCTAGGGAATTAATAAAAAGCTTTTACTTATAAAACAATTATAGTTATTGAAATTATTTTGTAGGGAAACTTGAATTATGGAGGTTCGAGTTAGCAAGGTTCGACTGTATTTTACCACTAATATTAAACAATTCTTGTATTGCCTATAGATCAATCAATCAACCAACAGTCTTTCCGTCGCACTGCTGGGCATCGGCCTCTTCTTTTCCACGTATTTCTCCTCAGCGCTTATTTTATTATTTATACCTTATAAACACGGGGGGCCTACAGTTTAAAGTCGAATCCGAACGACAGAAATTCCAGATAAGGTTTTATGCATTATGATCCCACGGTTGCAAGCCGAATTGGGAAATTGTGTGTGGTGGGTTGCAGACAAGATTTTTATAAATCTGCATAGTTCTGCTTAGGTTTCAAACTCAAGCCAGAATCGACGTTTTATTCAGAAAGCGAGCGCTCTACCAACTGAGCTACCACTATACTGTAGATGTCTATAGATGCCATATGGGAAATCTCAATATAGCTAACTTCTAGATCTCGCTCAATTAAATACAATACAATACTTGAACACTTTGCCGGCCTCAGTGGTCTAATGGCTAACGCATTTGCCTTTAGATCCAAGGGACGCGGGGTCGGACCTGGCTGAGGTTGTTGAGATTTTTCTAGCGGGGAAAAGTCTGAAAATGCGCCTTCTATCCGATAAGAAGTAAAGTCGTAGGTCCCGTGCCACTACGATGTGTGACACGTTAAAAATCACTACTGGAGTTGGAATTACCCCAGATAGGCAAAATTCTTAGTTAGGGTGTACAATGGGCTAAATGTGGCCTAAGTGCATAGAGACGCCTGGAAACCGCGTCCTAGATCTCGCTCTTTCAAATGCAATATAATACAATACATCTTCAACTTTAAAATTTTTGTTAAATTTGACCTTAAATATGTGTTTTCCTGTTTAAAGTTTATATTACATTTAGTGCAAACAGATCGATAGTGGATAATATTCTCCAATTATCTTTATAATATCTACTATTGAAAACCATTCTAGTCACAGTAACGAGTTTTTAAGATTGCGAACTAACTAATTTTAGTTTATTGTTGAGCTTGCACAGCGTGGCTTTATACAGGGTAATTCATGGGACAATACGAGTCTCTAATTCCAAAAATAGGCAACCCAAAATACAAATCACTGCGATAGCTACGTTTTTATTTACTATATTATCAATCGGTCCCGGGTTGCGCACATTCGTCGCCCGTTCACGTACGATCAGGAGAGTTAAGACAGCGTTGCTCCGGTCAGTACTTGGATGGGTGACCCGAAGGTTGCGTTAACGCGGCGCCTCTCTCCCACGAGGATTGATCACTATGGGAGAGTAGATCAACAACCCCCCTTATGGGGGAGGCCCATGCCCAACAATGGGATACTGCGGGCTAATAAAAAAAAATTATCAATCGGAGATGTCTGTTTGATATACTTGACAGTTTACTGGTTTAAATAAAGTTCAATCGACTCAAACAAAGGTTACTTAATACGATATTTGAAATACTTAAACTTACATACGCATAAATAAGACTTTGTTGGCTTTCAACTGTATTTACTTTTATTCTATGGTGCGGGAACTTATTAGTTGCTATGATTCTGATTCCCATTGCTGTCCTCTTGCACTCCCTTGCCTTTGTTCTTAAGTCTACTTTTCTTCTTCTTCTGTTTGTTTTGTCGCCAGATGACCTTGTTGAGCTGCTTTTGATATCTTTAGTTCTCGTTCATTTATTTTCTTACAGCCAGCTGGTGTTTTCATCTCAGGACCGCGTGTTTTCCTTATTTTCTTAATTTATCCACTAGGTGAATTAGCTGTTTCCGTTCCTCGAGGATTTTTGCTGTGTAGTCAAGATAAAGTAGTGAATGTGCGGTGGTCACTATGAAGAAAATTCTAACTCAAAATCCATAACATGAATGCCCTTTGATTTTAAAAAATTTCAGAATTACTAGCTAAAGATACAAATAGCACAATTGAATTTTCTCTATTGTTGTCAAACTTAAGTTTAATGTGTCACCCAACTTGTTCGTCTCACAGAGATAGTTCACTGACCGCTTTCTTCGGAGAATACCACCAGTCAGGCCCAAAATACTCCTTCCAATTGTCCAGAGCTGTACCTACTAACAACCTACTCGGCTCCAACTGGTACTTACTCCACTATCGCCTTTCCGTCCTAACTTGCATTTGCATCTTCTACTTTTGCCAGGATATAAATCGCAATTATAATCTCACAAGTAATGGTTTTTGATTAGTAACAAATTTGAACACATCCATTGTTTCTTTGAAAATTTATTAACCAGCTCACAAAAAGCTTTTACAATATTTTGGGTTGTAAATTTCACAAAACAACTATCTGATTTCAAGACTTTTTTATACGAGGTACATAAATACACCCCTTCTTAGTTTTTCTAATTTTTTCGTAACTAATCAATAAAAAAAATTTTTTTCTCCTCCTACCAATGAGGATAAACATTTCCAATCAAGACATCCTTCTTCTTCTTTCAGCCTTCTTCAATCCATCTTTGGATGTAGGCCTCCTGACTTCCCTCCATTTGTTTCTGTCGTCCGCCCTTCTCTTCCAAGACATCCTATCTAGAAACAAATCACACGAAACCTACCAACCACAGGACACCCACGCAATGTATAGGAATTATTCTCCATTCCTTCCTATTCTAAAGAAATTAAACGAATTATTTAAAATGTGCGTTTGAATTGATTTAGGCCAAAAAGGAAACAGATTACAGAAACCTCCAAATCCCAAGACAAATACCTTAGTTCAATATCACCGATATAAGATTTATGGAACGAAAATGAAATACTGCTGCACCTTCACACTCTAATATGATATCATAGAATTATTTGTTCCGTTAAGATTCTTTTAAATTTATTTATTTTTTTAATTATAAGGTGTTACATCGCAATTAACCTAAACGACTAACCAGAAATTTTTATCTAACTGAAATTAACTAAATGGTTATGTTAAGAATTCACCCGCTAGTTATGTATTTAGAATTCCCTGAATGGGTAATAGATAAAGTATATTATATTACGCTTCGTTTGAGCGTCATAGGAGTTGTAATTAAGATTAGTTTTAAGTTAAGTTCTCAGTTCTGTTCTGAGATCCTCTTCACAAACATAGCTCCGACATAATTGTACTTTTTAAAATAAATCTTGTTTTTAAAAAGCCTTTTTGTCGTTAACAAAATAAAACTGGCGCAGTCGTACGGATTTAGGCCGTTTATTCAAAATCAATAAACGTGTGTTTCAACGCTTAAGCCTAAATTAAAAACCATCAACATCGTCGCAAATCTCGTATTCCAATTGTAACCTGGAGAACAAGCATCGTCGAAGGGTCACGAGAAGTATACCAGCCTAGTGACAAAGCCGTTCCGTCTTGTACCAAAAAACCAACCCGGAAGGAAGCATTTCCGAACATTGAAAACGCTGACTTCCACCCAGGAACCAAACACCGCTACGCTGAAGGACGAACAACCTGAGGTCGTACACCACTGGTTCCCGGAGCTGATTATCGCAATCAACCCACGTCAAGCACGCCACAGCAGCTGATATGCTACATATGTGAGTCTCAAGTGTCTTAAATTTCATGTGAAATTGAATTTAAAATATATTATATTAATTAATACTAACGTAGAGTAATATTTTAATTGTAAGAGCATTTAATTACTCAAAACGTTCAATTATCCTAATTTCCTCAGGAGGAGATAGGCCATTGTGCGATTTGACAATTAAGAATTGCGTTTTAGTAAATAAGTTCACGAAGAACGCTCGTAAGCGAGACATCTGGTGTATCGAATAGCGAATACTTAATTACCAGACTACTAGTGTTCTTTGGGTAGGACCCCTGAAATAGGCCATTACTAACATAACTAGACAAAATTAAATAAAAGTTAAAAAGTGCGTCATTTCACGCCGCGTGACCCATACAATTTTGAAATAATTACGTCACACGGAACCACTAAACATAACTTTGTAGCCGACTTACCTATTCAAAATCTTTTTAACGAACAAGGTACTCATACCTGTTATTTATTTAATTTCCACCAAGAATATGTTGGACTTATTGGTTCCGACTTACTTTCAAAATTACCCGCATCAATAGATTATAAATGGATGCATATCCAAACGGAAAAAACCACCGTACCATTCTTTTATAACCCCTCGAAAACCCTACAAGAAATTCAAAAACGAAATGAGTGCAATTTTTCAAAATTAAAATCAAATCGAAATCCATTGAAATCAATAAAAATACCCCCACGTACAGAGTTATTTACAACATTACCTGCAGTTGGCACCAATGGAACAAAATTAGCCCCAAAATTAAAATTTAATGATAATGTTAAAATGCCTTCAGCATTAGTTAAACTCCACAATAACTGGTTCCAAACTAGCCTCATAAACATCTCAGAAGAAACTCAAGAAATAAACATTTATAGCCCCCTATTTCTGGACGAATATGAAACAAATATCAAAAATCAATCAGTACAGATCAACAATTTTAACATTAACAACAGTAACCAAAATATTAAACAAATTTTAAACGAAAACTTAAAAAATAACCTACGAATCGATCACCTCAATGACGAAGAAAAAACACTATTAACCAACTTATGCTATCAGTACAAAAATATATTTTATTCCCCGGACATTCCCCTATCTGCCACTAATTTGACGAAACATCATATTAGGACTAAAACTGACGTACCCATATTCACTAAAACTTACCGCTACCCACACGTCCATAGAGACGAAGTGAAAAGACAGATAACCAAAATGTTGAATGAACAAATAATCGAACCATCAGAATCGCCATACAATTTTCCCATCTGGGTGGTCCCAAAGAAGTTGGACGCCTCATGTCAACAAAAATGGCGCATAGTCATCGACTATCGTAAATTAAATGAACAGACAATCGAAGACAAATACCCCCTCCCTCGTATCGAGACCGTGCTAGATAACCTCGGTAGAGCCACATACTTTTCTACTCTAGATCTCGCTTCTGGCTTCCATCAGATCGAGATAGAAAAAGAAGACCGCGAAAAAACAGCCTTTTCGACCGAAGAAGGTCATTTTCAATTTCGAAGGATGCCCTTTGGCCTTAAGAATGCCCCTGCCTCGTTCCAACGAGCAATCAATAATGCCCTAACCGGATTAACTCCCCAACAATGCCTTGTATACCTTGATGATATAATCATCTATTCCAAATCCCTAGAGGAACATTTAAATCGATTAAAAAATGTATTTATTAGATGCCAACAAAGTAATATCAAAATTCAACTAGACAAATCTGAATTCCTACATAAATCTGTTAAATACCTTGGACATATAATTACTACAGACGGCATAAAGCCAGACCCATACAAAATTTCAGCCATTAAAAATTTTCCAGCACCCAAGACAAGAACCGAAATAAAATCATTTTTAGGACTATTCGGCTATTATAGAAAATTTGTCAAAGACTTTGCTAAGATAACAAAATTTTTAACGGTTTGCTTAAAAAAGGAAAACAAAATCATACACACCCCAGAATTTTTACAAAATTTCGAGCATTGCAAACAAATTCTTACAAATGAACCCCTACTTCAATACCCCAACTTTGATAAACCTTTTGAATTAACGACTGATGCATCCAAATATGCATTAGGAGCCGTATTGTCGCAAAAAGGTAAACCAGTTTGCTACGCTTCTAGAACTCTGAACGACACAGAACAAAGATACGCAACCATAGAAAGAGAACTTTTAGCAGTTGTTTGGGCAACCAAGCAATTTCGACCCTACCTATACGGTGTTAAATTTACACTATACACCGACCATCGACCTCTTATTTGGCTT